>JAADVN010000949.1:0-11899 GCA_023335535.1 Globisporangium spinosum | reverse complement strand
GCGAAGTGATTGGCTCGCGCCATCACTTCAACCCGCAGCGACACGTGCCTGCGTCACTAGTCCAGTTCACCCAAGCAGGAACCATCATTCCATACTTGATTAGTACAAGCGACAATCACCATGCACTTGATTAGTACATGTGATCAACGCTCTGTACCAAGGAGTACAGGAACTCCTCAGTGACGTCACTCGTGCATGTGGGATTACTGTATCAGTAATCCCTTGTTCTTCGCACCCACAATGCACAGTAAAGGTGGTGTGTGACGCACACGATCTGGCAAACAGACCCACCTTCATGTAATGGCTGACTAAGGCCTATTACATTGAGTCCCCAACCGACCCTTTTGGCGCTGTAATCAAGCCTTGACCCCCCTCCCCTCCGTGTGCTCTGTTTTCACCTGTCCTTATGTTTATGATGCACTCTTTAAATTTATAGTTTCCAAGACGTGGTCACCAAGTGGTCAAATGAAGTCGTGCTTTCGTCATGAGAACGTCCCACATGTTTTCTATCATATCTGAAGATGTCAGCGCCGGAGAGTAAAAATTGAGGGGAAATCTACATTTTCGTGAAAAAAGAGACTCCTTGAGATTTTGGTGCGCACTGTAAAAAGTGAAGGATAAGTGATCATACCTTGTTTCGACAATGATGAATACCGCTGCAAAACAAGGTAGTCCTAGAGTCCATCTTGGCAAAACAAGGTCGTGAGATGAGAAGTACGCAGCGAGCCGAGGTGTCGCACGAACAGCAGCAATTGGCGAGCAGAACTGCATGCGAGGGGAGTGGATGATGATGAGGAAGGATGCTACCGGTGCCGCAAGCTCCCACAGCGCATTAACACACTCATCCCCACTTTTATCTTTGATAAGGGACAGCTCAGCGCACCCCCCTCCTCTATCCTCAAGATAAGAAAACAAAACGAATGACAAGAATGTCGCGGCCGACCAGCCATCATTTTTCCGCACAGATTGACTTGGCACTGCAGTCCGACGTCACAATCCAGGTTCGAACGACCTATCCGATCACACTTCATACTACATGTTGAGAATGACATGTAAAGTTTGTATAGACTCCCATGCATCAGATGAATCATCGCCAGCAGTGTGAACTACGATTTACCCCACCGACACGCAGGAAAAACCGGCAGCACCTGTGGGCTTGTGTGTGCGATGAATGGAAACGCTGCGGATCAGTTTGCTTCGTTGCAGTTCAGCACATAAAGTTGTGCAGGCTGCAGGGTCGGATCTCGTCCGCAAATTTTGGAGGGGTCGGCCCGATAGATTCATAAAGGAATACTAACAATAGAAGGTTATATAATGAACTTGGTTTTTGTAAAGATACATCGAATACCTATTGTAGTGCTGGTAGTAAACGTAGGTATCTCACGGCGGCGTTCGTATAAATTTTTCTTGTGGTGTCCATCCTTGCCCATCCCCTTCCGTGAAGAAAAAAACAGAAAGCTCCAGTTCGGGACGGCCTACCTCCCCATTCCGCATCTTGAATAAACTATGCTTTGCACTCCGTGAGCTGTTTTCCGTGATACAAAAACGGCCACCAGCCAACCAAGCCTTTTAAAACCAGCAGGAGCAGAGAGAGAGAAACGAAGTGGGCCGAGAGGAACAAGACGCAACGCGTGTGTGTCTGCTTTGCAGCAGATTACGAGTGCGCACAGATTAGAGAAAAGCGCCAGGACGGACGACAGGAAGAGCGAGAGAGCGGCCGACCATCACCAGACACCACGAGAGAGAGAGAGGAGAGAGATTATTGAGAGAGCGATGGCCAAGCGCGTGAGAACCACGACCAACAGCAAGACCACCACCAGCAGCAGCAGCGACGGCGCGGACCGTGACGCCGAGCTGCACGACCTCACAATCGCGCCGCTGCCCCAACAGGACGAGGGCTTTGGCGACGAGAACGCCGCTACGCGGGTGGCCACGCGTTCGCGAGGGGTGACAGTGGGAGAAACAGCACAGACACAGACACAGCAGACAGGGGAGATGAGTGTGAATGGAAAGGGAAAGGGTGCGGCTGCACCGGCGGCGCAGGCGGGCGCTAACGGTGGCGGCGCGTCCGCAGCAGACAACAAGCACGTGATGCTGCCGGCGTTTCTCTCCAAGACGTTTGAGATCTTCAGCATGCAGGAGTTCGCGACCATCTGCGGCTGGAACGCGAGCGGCGACACGATTATCGTGTCTCAGTTGGAGGCGTTTGTCGCGCTCGTACTGCCGCGCTTCTTCAAGCACCGCAACTTTCCGTCGTTTGTGCGCCAGCTCAATTTGTACGGATTCCACAAAACCGTGCTCGACTCGAAACGTCTCGAGTTCCAGCACCCGTACTTTAAGCGGGAACGCCCCGATCTGCTGCATTACATCAAGCGAAAAGTGTCGTCCGGCAGCTCGTCGTCGCAGCAGCAGCAGCTTGTCAACACGACCGCTCAGAACTCCCGGTTGGAAGCGCACCGTGAGATCTCGGACAACTTGCTGCGCGAGATGAAGGAGCTTCGCCAGCGAAGCGAGAACATGGAGAAGCGCCTGCGAGAGCTCGAGATCGACAATGCGGTACGTCCTGATCTGAGTCTTGTTCTTTGTTTGTGGGTTGATACATGAAGTTTACTGACGCCATGTATTTGTACTTTTACAGATTGTTCGAAGCGACAACCTGAAGCTGTGGAAGCACCTGGAGACCGCGAAGGACAAGCAGCTGATCATGCAGGAGAAGCTGAAGAAGATCATGTGGATCCTGTTCCAGATCTACCGCGGCAAGCAGGGCATCCCGAAGCTTTCCAGCAACGACGCGACAAACGTCATCAGCGAAGAGTAAGTGGTTTGCATTTATTGTGGACACCAGAAGAGTTGGTTCTTTTCCTCTCTAAAATGTGCTTGCTATGCATTCCCTCCCTGCCTATTTTGATTCGAACGACAATTTGCTTATGTCAGTTATATCAACAGCAGCATGCTTGGACCGAAAGAGTTCCGCGAAGTGCTCCGGTATCTGGCGATGGACGAGCCGCCGCTGCTGCCGAGATCGTCGAGCTCGGCGGTGGAAGTGCCGACCCAGGGTTCGCGGAAGCGCAAGTTTGTGGAAGTGCCTTCCGACAACGGGGACCAGTTTGGCAATCAGCTGTATAAACTTGGTACGTGCTTCTTGTTGTAGTATGCCAGCCTTTCGCATTGGAATGCGGTGCTAATTTTATATCATGATTTTTTGGCTCTTTTTTTTTTTCATTAGAAAATCCACCCGTTTTACAAGTTGGCTCGCCACTCCCTGACAACTCGTCTGCGATGACAGTAGCAAGCAACCCGTCTCCACCATCTGTGGCACCCGTCGACTCGAACAATAATGTGCTGAGCATCTTCTCGCTAAATCCGAATGGACTGCGCACCGAGTTCTCCAACAGCGACTTGAATGCGCTCATTGCGAATGCCATGTCGTCGACGCTCACGAATTACAACAACACTGCGGCTGCTGCCGCCGCTGGAAACTTGGAGCAGCGAAATGATTTCACAGTCAACGACGACGGTTCGGCAGCGAACCAGCAGCAGTTGGACTTGCTCGACGACGACTTGCCGTTACTGAGCGACTCGGAGAGCTACAACTTTGGCGAAGGCGAAGAGGTATGATATGCTAGTATGTGCTGCATTCAACGCCTTGTTTGTTGTTGGCATGGTGTTTGTTTACACTGTAATGTGATTGTTTTGTACGATCTGTCTTAGCAGCAAGTCATGAAGAAGCTGGAAGATTTTGAGACGTCGCTGTTGGACGAGTACGACGTGGGCTGCCTCGATACTCTCCTTCAGGTATGTAAGGCTTTGATTGAGAGACTATCAGTTCATCCAGCGTGCTGACACTGTTGGTATTATTCTGGCTTTGCAGCAACTAAAGAACTCGTCGATGATGAAGCCATCATCTGCAGCAGCAGAGGTCTCTGTGATCGACCCTGAAGAGATTTTTGTCGGTGGCCCTGACGAAGGCTCGCCCCGCAATGCGTAAACGACCCAACCCCTTATCCGAGTCTGGCTGTCCTGAATGTGAATGTGAATGAAAACCCGAGCCCAATCCGAAAAACCAGAGCGACGAGCATCGATCGATCGACGCGATACGACACGGATGACAGTCGCCCCTGCATGAAGAAACAAGCAAAACAAAAAATCAAGTTTACACGTGATCCTACGTACATATTTGGACCGACCAGCGAGCTTCGGACGCGACAACCGCCGCCACCCGAAGCGACTGCATCTTCTGTTTTTATCAAGTTACCGTCACGAAGCCCCCTCCGAGATGCAGCAATCCCCAGCGCGTGCCTCCTGGTGGGCGGACTGCTCCAACACCCCCCTGTTCTCCGAAACCAAAAGGAAAACAACAACAAGAGTCGAAGATGCTTCAATAATTATTTGAGGCAGTGAAATATCGAGGGCGGGAAAACACTCGACACCCCCCTTCGTATCAATTGTTTTTTTTCTATTTAATAAAGCGAGATGTATGAGCCATTTCACATAACTATTACCGCTTGTTCATTCGCGGACGTGCCATATCAATACTTAGCTGCTTAGCAGTCACGCTGGCGCTCGGCGCTCGAATGGCGCGAGTGCAGCGGGGACTTGCTCGTTCCTCTTGCCTCTCTATTGTCCCTGCTGCCACTGCTGCTGTTGTCCCTATACTGCGAGTGCGCTCTGTCACTGGCTGGTCGGTTTGGTTGTGCCTGTGTCTGCTGCATCTGAGTTTGCGCCAGCGCCTCGCGTAGCCGCTGGATCTCCTTGTCCTTGCGCTTGATCTCGTTCTGCGCCGTGGTGAAGAGCTTGGACATGTTGGCCTCTAGCACTTGGTTCGCCTGCCCCAGCTGCTTGTTCTGCTGCTGCAGCAGCGCCAGCTCCTGGCGCAGCGCGTCGTTCTCCTGCTCGGCCTTGCGCTTGAAGTCCACGGCCTCTTTCTTCTCCAGCGCGCTCGTGGACGTGTCCAGGTCGCTGTAGAGATCGTCCCCAAAGTCGCTCATCTTGGCTTCTTGCGTTGCCTCTATCAAAAATGAATTCAAATCTGGCTCACGGATTGTTGCAGCCATCGCAAAATCGGAATTAACACAGGCGATACAGTATCATTGTAAGTCTGATGCCAGTCAAGCCGTACACACAAAATTACTGACAGGCAAAAGGCAACAAACAACGCACGAGGATGGATTCGCGGTGCATCAAGTTCTGGGAGGACGGCCAGGAGCTCGTCAAGAGCGCTGCCAGTGATGCGCAGCGGCTCGCGCACACAATGGGCAAGGTCCACAAGGAGCTGCGCACCATGTCGCGCTTCCTGCAGAAGAACCAGGCGTCGCGCTTCAGCGACAACGCGCAGCAGAAGCTCGTGGACGCCGTCGCGTTCTACGTGACGCTGAGCAAGCAGCGCGTACCGGTGCAGACGAGCGACGATCAGCAGCTCGTCGAGGCTGTGTTTACGGTCGTCAGGGACGGGCTCGCGATGCCGTTCAACGTCATGGGCACGAAGCAGAAGAAGCGCCTGATGAAGTGGTACAACGAGCTCATCGGCGTCGTCCCCGATGCGCTCGCGGCGGAGGCAGGAATGGAGGGTGCGGAGGCACCCAAGCGAGTACAGTGGAGTGTGTTGGGGATCGATGAGGACGACGGGTACCTGTCGCTCATGGACGAAGCCACGGGCGAAACGTGCGAGACGTTCCAGATCAAGAAGAGGAGCAAAGAGTTCAAGCAGATCCAGAAGGGGCTTGAAAATGCGGAAGTGGTGGTCGTGACTCTGGGTGAAGACATTGTCGAGATCCGAGTGATAGAAGAAGTAGAAGAAGAAGAGAAAGCATAGATAGACAGATAGAATAATGGGTTCATAGATGTATAGATACTTTAGTAGATACGCAATTCCTGCACGACTTTTCGGCTCTTCACACTATGAGAAGCCAGACTAAGTGATTGCAAGAGACTTCGCTTGGCGTCACTCTTCTTTAAAACCCAGCAGCGGCGTTCTTCTGCTGACTCTCGCTCCACGCCTTTGCGATCGTGCGCTTCATCTCTTCATCGCCTTCTTCGTACATATTCTACAACGATAACCGCAACAAAACAAAGTACAACCCAGAGATCAATCCGTTAGACTCCCCCACTTACAAATAGTCACACCGCGCCATCAGAACACTTACCTTCATCATGTCCATGATCCCCGCAGCAGGGTCGCTAGAGTTTGGCTTGAGCGACTTACCCGGGTTCTTCTCCGTCAGGCTCAGCCACGTGTGGTTCTTGTCCGCCTTCCAGAGCGAGATCGTCACGCGGTTCTTCTTCACGCGGAACGAGCTCTTGGATGGCACGATTTCCTTGTCCAGGTACGTCTTCACAAGACTGTGGCAAACCATGAAGACACAAGCGAGTAAAAACGTGAGTACCATCACATCCATATTGATCCAAGACGTGTTATACGCTTGCGTTCCTTACCGGTAGTTTTTCCCATGGAGACCCAAAATCTGAACATTCACATAGCATTGGACATCAAGGTGAGCATTCCGTGGAAAGGAAATGCAATTGCGCTGTTCAGTGCAATAATGAATAGTACCTTGAGATCGAACGAGCTCTTCGTGAACTTGCAGGTCACGTTCTCCTTCGGGAGATCGCCGACGCCATCAATACCAGACATGACGTACACCGACACTTTGTTTTTCCCGTAGCCTAGAACATTCGCGCATACATCAATACAGCAATTTCAGCGTTAATGCACCATTACACACAAATGGAGGTTTCAATGTCAACACCTTATCCTTACCTTCATCCTCCCAGCCAAAGCGCGAGATCTCCGTGTACACGTTCAGGTCGTCCACTTCGCTGCTCTTCTTCATAGCAATCTTCACAGGCGACGGCTGCTGCGGTGCTTCCTGGTTCTCTTGCGCGTCGCTTTCTTCCATTGACACATCATCAACCTCACCAACTGGCAATACTGCTGCTAGCTGCTGCGCGTCTGCGAACGCCTGCTGCTTCTGGTGGAGCAGCTGCGTGAGGTCGCGCACGTTGCCCGGCGCCTTGGCCTGCGCCAGCAGTTGCTGCAGCTCGGCCAGCTCGTCGCTCAGTGTGCTGTCGTGGCCCGCCATCGCTCGCTCTCTCGTTGCCTCGGGGATCTTTTGCTGAATGACCAGTTGGCGAGCAGCTCACATTGCAATTGCCTGTCTGTTTGGCTTTGTGTTGCACCTTCTAGAAAGTCAACCGCGCCTTCTCGCATTTGAGCCAATGAAAATCGATTCTTCTGGTTGCATGCATTATTCTGTCCAATAGAAAGCCCTAATTGGCAAGTACAGTACGCGACGCAAAAAGCTCTTTCCTTTGTGGACCACACCAGCGCGGGCTTTTCGCGCGTCCCGCGTTAAATTTGGGAAACACTCAACACACGCGAGCGGAAGATGATGATGGCGCTAGGTGGGGAAGCTGCAGGCGACGCCGCCGCCGCCTCCACGCCCGTCGCCACGGCGAGTACGAACGTCAGCACGAGTGCGGACACAACGCACGTTCTCTCGCAGCCGCAGGAGGAGGCGCTGGCGGTGATGGCTGCGGCTGTGGACGCCGCCGCGAAGGAGCTTTTGCCGCCTGAAGCCCAGAGTGCGGACGCGTCAGCAACTGCAACATTGGAAGCAGCGACAGAGCAGTCGGTTGAAGAACCCAGTGGCGATACAGAATGCGCTATTAGTGACCCGCCAGTCCCAGACGAGCCTGTGGAGAAAGTAGAGCTAGTGTCAGCTCCAGAGACCGATGCAGCGCCGGCAGCGGATGCGAGCGACGCTCAATCTGTCGTACGCACGCCCGAAGACGAGAAGAAGAAGGGCGACGACGTGAAGAGCTGGGCCAGCGCGATTCCCTCTATCATACAGAAGTTCCAGGAGAAGAAAGGCGAGCTGATTGACGGTACGCGTCACGTATTGATGTCGTTGTTGAGCGCATGATGGTGTCGGTAGACTGACTGACTGACTAACCTTTTTGTCTCACTCTCTCTTCAACTTGGCTACACGTATAGCTCTGTCAATCCCGCAATGCGAGCCGTGTAGTGATGGTGGGAAGAACGTTTCTGCGGATCAGCGGTGTTTGTACGCTGGTTGTCGGATGCAGAACGTCGCGGTCTGCTCGTCCTGCTTTGACAAATCCCACAAGACGACCGAAGAGCGAAGGCATCCACAGACGGTGACATCAAGTACGTGTAGCGCATTTCGGTTCCCTCTTCTCGTGCAATGAAGCTCACATGTGTCGATTTCTGTGTGTTATTGTGCGGCAGGCTGTCCGCAGTGCCATTTAGAGCGCGTCGTGTACTATTGCGCCGATTGCGATCTGTCATTCTGCACGCACTGTTTTGAAGCGATTCACAGCCTCCCGAAAGTGCAGCAGCATCGAAAATTCCTCATGGAAGGTATGGATTGGCTCACAAATTGTATTGCTGTCGTCACCACAGTGGCTCACAACACCACTCTCTCTGTTCCATTCTCATTCTAGGAGCGTCTGGCTCACTGCTTTCGAAAGCGAATTGGTCGAAAAACTTCCAGTCGATGATCACACAAATGATCGCAGCGGGGGCAGCAGCGACGACAACAGCGAAGTCACAGCTGCACGACGCGCTCTCAGAAGCAACCGCTGTCGCAGCAGAGGCGAACGCGGCGATTGCGAAGGCTGTGAGCGTGCAGCAGAATGCTTCAGCCCGAGTACAGCCTGATGGAAACAACCAGTCAGCCACAGGGAATCAGAGCGAGCAACAACAAACTGCAGTTGGTGAGAAACGGAAGCGGGAGCTGTCGAACATTGACGTCATTTTGATCGATTCCGATTCAGACGAGGGCGACCGCATGTACAAAGAGGCGCAGCAGAACTTGGGATTGCAAGCCCGCGGCTCCGTGTCCAGTTCCTTGTATCGCAATCCTGCAGCCGCAGCTGCAGTTGCGCATGCGAACGGTGTTCGGGCAACTCAGCCTGTGGCGCCAAATGCGTACAACGCACAACAACAAACCAATGGTGCTCACGTCCAGCGCTTTTCTCGGCAGCAGCATCAATACTCGATCGGACGCTCTCAATCCGGAGTCCCGACGCCATCGACCTCCCCGACGACTGCGAGCAGCTCGGCGAACTTTTCACGGATGCCGAATCAGAACCACCAGACGCAGGTTGTCGCGTCGCAATCGATGGCAATTGAGCCATTCAATCGACAATCTGCGCTCGTCAACTCTGGTTTGCAAAATCTCGGAATCCGCCAAGTGGTCAGCTCGAGCGCTTACGAGACCGGCAACAGCTCTTCGCTCGACAACAGCAGCAGTAGCATGAATGGGATGATGATGCAACCCCCAGTGGTCGAGCCCGTGACTGCTTCGTACTTGCACCCAGCAGCTTCGATTCTAGTAGACGTCCCTGCATCTCGACAATCGATGGATGGTTGGGAGAATCTCAATGATAGCAACATTGGTGGTGGTGCTCCTGCTCCTGGCATCCAAGCTCCAATGGGCGGCATGCAGTACGGGGATGGTGGTGAAGTGAACGGATTCGCGATGGATAATGGCGCTGCTGGCACGCATTCAATGGGAATGGCACCCTTGACTGCGATGAGCACACCAACAACCAGCAACCTGCTCGCAACAACTACCTCCGACTGGACAGCGAACCCAATGGAAGATATTTTATACGGCCGCTACTACCAAATCAACCTGTACACTGTCAACATGGAGCAAAATGTCAAGATGCTGAACGATCGCATCATGCAGGTCTCGACGCAGAATCTGCAGATGGCGCAGCAGCTGTCAATGACGCTCAAGAACCAACAGGGCTTGCTCCAGAAATCGCAGCTCAGTCGTGTGCATGCACTGATCGCATTGGTCGTACAATCCCACAACATCATGAAGAAAGTGAAGCGACTGCGCATGGACACGCTGTCCGACATCGCGGTCGTGGTAGAGGTAAGTCACCGGAAATGCGTCGAGCTGTCGCAGCAGATCACGATTTACGCGAACAACATCGCGACGCTGCACCAGCAGATGGCGATGACGTTGGACTCAGCGAACGTCATGAATCCAGACGCGTTCCACCAGAGTGTTTCGACGATCAACCAAGCCATTCAGGGCAATGAGCAGTCGATCCGCGGTTGGAAAGAAGAGCGCGAGAACGAGATCGTCCGAATTGTGCAGTACTCGAACTTGGTGCGAGAGGAGCTGAAGCGCGCGTTTCATCAGCAAAAGCAGACTTCCGCTTCTTCGTCTCAGTCGCAGTCGCAGTACAAAAACCAACAACAGTGGCAGCACCAGCAGACTTCGAATGGTTTCCGCAGATGAATGTACGAGCCAAGAATGTGGTGAAACAATGTGAAACGCTGAAAGCAGCAGCAGAAAGAAGGATATCCCGACTGAGTGGAAGCGATTGACTGACTGAGTGGAGTTGAGAGAACGAATAAGTTTGGAAGAATCAAGATCTCGTGTTTGGACAAGAGCGTCCACGCGCAGAGAGCGACACGCAACGAGCGAGTTGATAGCTGCAATCAACCTACCTGGAGTACAGTGTAGCGAGTTTCCTGCTGGATCAGACAGAAGCCGCAAGGTTCAAGATCCAAACTGCTTTTGATTTGATGAGGTCTTCTTTCTGTAGAGTGGAATGAAAAGGAGATTGTGGTGTGCTGATGACATATGTGAATGAGCGAAAGAAAAAGAAACGCGGAGTGAAGATGCAAGCAAGCAGATGATGATGACGAAAAGGTAAACAAGGAAGTACAATTTAGCGCACTGACTAGTTGCTTTTATCCGTGACGATAGACGATGAAGCCGATCTGTCCAAGAAAGAAATAGAGGCATGCTTCTCGCCGCGCAGCAAGTGCAAACGGTTGCTGTCAGCACTCAAGCGATACAACAAGGAATAGCACTACGGGAGAAACAGCCCACCGTTTGACCTCGTGGGAGACGAAAGACCTGAAGGGCTTGCCTACGATGACGTGCCACGCGCCACTCTCGAGCTCCTCGACCTCTTTTTTGATCTGCTACATCACCTCCGTGAAGTGGTTCTTCTCGCCCTTGTAGAGCGCCTTGAGTGCGTTCGTGACGCTCGTGAGGATGAGCTCCCCGAGCTCCTTGGACGTGTCCTGGTACACGATCCACAGCGCGCCGTCCGCGACGTCGTCCTTCTGCGTCTTGGATATCCGCTCTCGTGGTAGACTGACTTGTTTGGTGACTGGTGGCTGTTTAAAGATAAGCAACTGCAAGAACAAATATCAAACCAGTTTGAGAGTCCCCGACCGGACATGCGATGAAAAGCCGCGTCGGACCTTTCAGGATCAGCCAGCCACTCCAAAGAGAGAGAGAGAGAGAGAGAGAGAGAGAGAGAGAGAGAGAATGGCTACGCTACGTGGTCAGGACGACAAGTAGGCGATGCTGGAGTTGCTTCTGCGCGACACAGTGCACCAAGTTTTGTTTCAAGAGCCAGAGACTCTGATCCCGACAGACGTTCATTCTGCTTCTCATCAACACCAGCAGCAGGAAGAAGTGGAGGCTGACACCGTCGAGAAGATGGAGGCGTTACCGCTTTTGGTGGCGAAGCAAGCTCTACATTTGGGAGATGATCCCGATCTCCAGTATGTCTACCACTGCAAGCGCGTGATGGAGTGTCAACATTGGACGAGTGAACAGCTTCAGCAGGAGAAAAGGATGCTAAAACAGTACCTTCAGCAACAAGGAACACCAGAAACCAACGAACGAGTCCCCAGTGAACTCTACTGCGCCTTTGAAGCGTTCGCGCTGCTCAAACTGTTCGTCTTGAAGCGCTCTACAGTCAGTACTGAGAGCATTGCGTCCTCACTCAAACACGGCAAAAACAGAGAGCGGTTTCTGCTCTTGCTCCACGTGCAACTCGAGCTCTACGCCAGGTACTTTGAGCGTTTCCAGCAGCGCAAGGTACGAAACAGGGG
>JAADVN010000948.1:0-11902 GCA_023335535.1 Globisporangium spinosum | reverse complement strand
TGTAACAGGGTACACGAGTGGGTTACACCCCAGTAACCACTCTGCCGGACTACTGTCTGTGCAATAAATATAAGTCCAAACTTAGTGGAAGTTCGCAATGTCCACTTTTGAAGTGGCACGTGCAAACTTGATACGCACTTAAGGAACAGTTATGGCCAGCAGTGATGCGGCCTTGTCATTGGCTATTATTACGAATAAGTAGCCAATCAGATACACTGAGCTTACATAGCCAGTCAAAGTAGCTTTATTTAGGTCTAGCTATAGTATACAAAGCTCTAGTAATTTGCACCCGCTGTCGGGGCCGCCCTCTGGGCCTAAATATTTTTGACTGGCGGCCCCAACACGCAAATCGATCGGAAATTGGGTGGTCCGCGCTTGGACAGCACTTTCCTTAGATACGATTAAGAGCGAGTGCCGAAGAGCTCGTATAGCATGTGCTCCAATCGATGTAGAGACTAGTGATTTGGTTTGTGAGCTACAGCGACTGCATCTCACTGACGAGATTGTTGGGAGCGTTGATTCCGATGACGATATTGGCAATATGGACATGCCTTAAATTTTACTTTCTATTTTCAATTTTCATTTCTTGCTGATGCTCCTGATACACGGGTTTTACTCTGCTGTCAGATTGTGAAATCTGCTCCCACTTGTCCGTTATAAGCAAAGGAGGTCAGTATAGTATAGTATGGTCGTACAGTGGCACCCCCTCCCAGCTCCCTCACTCAAATGATCTGTGGGTCCGTAATGCCACTTTTTTGCCACTTTCACTTCAACGTGGCGAAGTCTGTATCACGGATTAAGTTGCGTCATGCGACCTTTTCTAGGCGACTTACACACTGAACGAGAGTCTCATGTTTACTTGAACGAGGCGCAAGTGTACAGTGCAGAGGCACAATATGCTGAACTTCCAGCATCACATACAAAAACCAAGTCAAACCAACTGACACGCGCGATCCGCAGTCCTCGGACTCGGATTTTGCCCGAAAAGAGACCGACCAGGGGCTTCAAAGCTTGCTCTTGTTTCAGCACGCCCGGACACAAACTAGATGAAAGCCACAGCGTGCTGATGCATGGTTGAGCTCCTCGACGGAGAATCCCTACCTATGAGAGTTAGCGCGTTGAAATGGACCCTTTCCGGATTAAAACCCCCCAGCCCCAAGAGGCATCTTGCTGCGACAGACAAAATACTGTACGCGCAAAATTGTCCCAAAAGCTTTAATCGGAGCTCAACCAGCTGCCCAAGATAACGGTCGTTGGTACTTGCTACTCGCACATGGTAACCACCAGATGGATTCGCGAATCGATCTCTCAGAAAAGGAGATCGGACGAACGAAATTCGTTCGTCTCCAGGCACGAGATCTTCTTTCTCTTCGTCACGGAGAGAAGAGCAAGCGTCTCTACAAGACTCTCCTAGAAACTCAGCATACTGGTGGCGAATGGAGAAGAGCTTTTGGGCTGGGCTGCCTGTCGATCTGCCAGTCAGAGCAGCCCTGTCTTTCTCGTCGTCAGTGCCGTGCAGGCAGGCAGGCTGCTGACTAATACAAGGAGCAGATCCTTCCCAGCCTTCGAGCTGTCTGTAGACAAGCGAAGGCGTAATCCAGTACTGGCAATCAAGACAACGCTTTGAAAATCGTCTTCGGTAAATACAAAGCCGACGATATCGTTCCGTTTCACTATCGTCATGTACTGAGATGCAGACAGGTACTGAATTTAGACATTGTGACTGATTGGACGTCACTTGTTCATGAATTTTCTGTGAAGAGCTTTCCCTCTGCGAACAGCATCAGCACATCCTCACTCACACAAGCAACCCGACAACGAGCAATGGGCAGAGCGTCAGTGCGACCCCACTGTCAGGCTAGTGACTGGCCGTCTGTTCCTTGAAGTGCGTGGCAAATCCGGCAATCAATCACTTCCCACATGATGAGGCCATCAGAACTCCAAGCAAGCACGCCAGTCCGTCAGGACAGACAGAAGAGGAATCCACCGGACGGCCCGTCCACTTTCCTGCGTCGTCGTCGTTAGCGACCACCTTAGAGGCCTCAAAGTTCTAGAGAAGAACCCAGAGGAGCTTTGGCTGTCGGTGTCGGGCTTTCTTTCTTCCTTGCTCTCGCTCATTCCTTTCATTTCATTTCGTCATTGGCCTCCTGCTACTCAAGTGACCAGAGAGAGAGAGTCCCTAAGTACCTCCTCAAGATGTCGGCGGAGAACGGACCGCTCCACGCCACGATCCTCTGCTACATCCAGTTCATGGTGCTCGTGGCGTTCGGCCACCTGCGCGAGCTCTTCGGCCGCGTCTTTGGTGGCTCGCGCTACCACAGCGTGGTGAAACCTGGCTTCGCACCGCTGCTCGTGGCCTTCGAAAGCTTCTACACGAAGCGCATGTACCACCGCATGCAGGCCGCCTTCAATCGCCCAGTGGCTGGTGCCCCCGGTGCCCACATTGACGTCATCGAGCGCTACTCAATCGACGGCAACAAGACGCTGCTCAACAAGGAGGGCGAGGTCCGGCGGTGCCTCAACCTGGGGTCCTACAACTACCTGGGCTTCGCGGACGACTGGGTGAACACGTGCAGCAAGTCCGTGTTTGCCACGGCGAAGGAGCTCGGATTGATCTCCACGGTGCCAGCGATGGAGTTTGGCACGACACCAGTGCACCTGGAACTCGAGGCGACCGTTGCAGAGTTTGTCGGCAAACCAGCAGCCATTGTCTACAACATGGGCTACGGTACGAACGCGACAACCATCCCGGCGCTGATGGGCAAAGGCACGCTCATCATCAGTGACGCGCTCAACCACACGTCGATCGTGAACGGCGCGCGCGCTTCGGGGGCCACCATCGGCGTGTTCCGCCACAACGACGCGAAGCACTTGGAGCAGGTGCTGCGTCAGAGGATCGCGCAGGGCCAGCCACGTACTGGTCGCAACTGGAAGAAGATCATGATCATGATCGAGGGCATCTACTCCATGGAGGGCGAGATCGCGGACCTGCGCGCGATCGTGGATGTTGCGAAGAAGTACAAGGCGTACATCTACGTGGACGAGGCACACAGCATCGGCGCGTTGGGCAAGACCGGACGTGGTATCTGCGAATACAGTGGCGTGGACCCGAGCGAGATCGACATCCTCATGGGTACGTTCACCAAGAGCTTTGGTGGCATGGGTGGGTATATTGCTGCTTCACAGGAGATCATCGACAGCATCCGCACCAAGAGCGCCGGAGCACTCTACGCCGCTGCGCTGTCGCCGGTGATCGCACAGCAGACGCTGACCGCGATCAAGATCGTCATGGGGAAAGACGGCACCACCCTCGGCGAGAAGAAGCTCACAGCACTGCGCGAGAACAGCAACTACCTACGCCAGAAGCTGAAGGACATGGGCGTGATCACGCTCGGCAACTTTGACTCGCCTGTGATCCCCGTGATGCTCTTTCACCTGTCCAAGGTGCTCGAGTTCTCTCGCCTCTGTCTCGAGCGCAACTTGGCGGTCGTGACCGTGGGCTTCCCGGCGACGCCGCTGCTGCTCGCTCGCGTTCGCTACTGCGTCTCTGCTGCGCATACCCGCGCAGATATCGATGAGGCCGTGGACGTGCTGACAGATGTGAGCGAGCTCTGTGGCGTCCGATTCGAGAAGCACAAGGTCCAGAAGCCCATCAAGACTCTGTAGAGAACTGAGAGGCTGGCGGGAACCCACCCACCCACGCGCTCACGCCCAGTCGCAATTTTTGCATCGAAGTAGCAAGTATCGGTAGCTCCTAGGGGCTCCACTATATAAACTATTAATCCATCGTGCTCACTTATCAAATACCATCTCTTGCACCAGCCACACACAGCCCATCATGCTTGCCACATGCAGAGGATATACCCGCGTCGGGCGTATCGAAGGCGATTAGAAACCCCACAGACAGTGCAACAAAGATTGGAGGGTGGAGCTGTCGCACTAACGATAAGCTGAAGAGAAACGCAGCAGCAGGAGCAGCGCAATCAGTCCCTCTGAGGACTCATCAGCAGCGCCGATCCAAATCGAGTGGTGGTCGTCAAATTGAAGCCACCTGGCTGCTGGGAGCGATTCAACCATCGGATGGAACGCAAGAGAAGAAGAAAAAGAAGAAGAAAAAGAAAAAGAAGAAGAAAAGACATTTGGTGGAAAACATTGGTCTTACAAACTCAGTCTCTCAATATACTAAAATGGAGCAATGCACAGAAAACTGTTCCCAAATCGCTCAGTTACACCTGCTTCAATGCTGCTGGCGCCTTCTTCACCTGGTTCTTGATGTAGCGGATGCCGCAGATCTCGGCAACTTCTTCGATGATCCGGAGCCCCTCGTCCAGGTCCTCGCGCGTGTGTGCCGAGGAGACGCAGTAGCGCACGCGGCCGGTCAGCAGCGGCACCGCCGGGAACGCCACGGCCACGACCGCCAGGTTGCGCTCCAGACACAAGCGCGAGAACTCGGTGAGCTTGGACATGTGGAAGAGCATCACGGGGATGATGGTCGAGTCGACATTACCGAGCGTAATGAGCCCCATCTCGGTCAGTTTCTGGCGCAGATAGTTGCTGTTCTCGCGCAGTCGCGCGAGTTTCTTGAGTCCCATGTCCGAACCGTCCTTGCCCATGATGATGTTGAATGCCGTCAGCACCTGCTGCGTCACCACGGGAGACAGCGGCGCATTGTAGAGCGCACCAAGGCTCGAGCCACGGATGCTGTCGATGATCTCCTGTGAAGCAGCAATATACCCACCCATGCCGGCGAAACTCTTGCTGAACGTACCCATGAGGATGTCGATCTCGCTCGGGTCCACGCCACTGTATTCGCAGATACCACGTCCGGTCTTACCCAACGCGCCGATGCTGTGCGCCTCGTCCACGTAGACGTACGCCTTGTACTTCTTCGCGATGTCGACCACGGCGCGCAGGTCCACGATCACGGCTTCCATGGAATAGATGCCCTCGACAACGATGAGGATCTTCTTCCAGTTGCGACCAGTACGCGGCTGGCCCTCGGCGATCTTCTGGCGCAGCAGTTGCTCCAGGTGCTTGGGGCTGTTGTGGCGGAACACGCCGATGGTGGCCCCCGACGCGCGCGCACCGTTCACCAGCGACGTGTGGTTGAGCGCGTCGCTGAGGATGAGCGTGCCCTTGCCCATGAACGCAGGGATGCTCGCGGCGTTCGTGCCGTAGCCCATGTTGTAGACAATCGCAGCGGGTTTGCCGACAAACTGCGCGATCGTAGCTTCGAGCTCCTGGTGCACGAGCGAGGTGCCGAATTCGAGCCCCGGCGAGTTGAACGCCGTACCGTACTGCTCCACGACGGGGAACACGGTCTTGCTGCACGTGTTCATCCAGTCGTCTGCGAAGCCCAGGTAGTTGTACGAACCCAGGTTGAGGCAGCGACGCGTCACGCCCTCCTTGTTCAGAATTGTCTTGTTGCCATCGATTGAGTAGCGCTCAATGACCTCCACGCGCGCGCCTGGATACCAACAGACAAGTGATCACCAAAGCAAACGAACGTCAGCCGCTCATTCGTTCACTCACTCCACAGCTAGCTGTAGTAAGCGGATAGCATACCTGGAGCACTGGCGATCGGCCGGTTGTACGCGTCCTGCATGCGGTGATAAATACGCTTGGTGTAGAAATGCTCAAAGGACGCGAGCAGCGGCGCGAAGCCGGGCTTGAGCGTGGTCTTGTAGCGCGACACACCCGTGAGCTTGGCGCCGAGCTCACGCAGGTGGCCGAACGCCATGAGCACCAGGTAGTGGATGTAGCAGAAGATCTTGGCGAGCACTTGCTCGTCTTCCGCCGCCATATTAGTATCGTTTCGTTGCGTAGCTTAGCTTCTCGGAGGTCTATGGAGGTCTTTGGATGTCTTCGGGGTAGTCTTGAGCTGCAGGCGGGGAATGGAGGAATGAATGAACGGTGGCGAAGCACTGGGCTGACTGGAGCTGACTGGAGCCTGTGGCTGATCAGTGCGTGAGGAGGTACGTGACGGATGACACGGAGCAAGGCTTTCTTCCACAGGAGGTCCTGATTGATCGATTGCCGATGTCGCATTATGGGATGGGCTCTGATAACTAACTCTGTCAGTTACAGTACACTCGAGATAAGCTCTCTGCTCCCGTTTAAGTTGCATATCACAAGTGCCTTCTCAGCTGAGATTGCTGCTGAATGGGCTGTTTGGCGATTATGAGATGTGAGCCACTTGACTTGATCGAGTGGTGACGGTGCGGGAGCGCGCAGGAAGCGCATCGCTCAAGAGCGTGGGCCTGACGCAAGCGCAGGCGGCTCGTCTGCCCAGGATACTTTTTTTCAAGTGGCTCAAAACTTCCTATGAAAGTGTGTGCGTGTATGCAACAACAACACGAGCGCACGGTCAAGCCCCAAAGTTCAATAGTATAAAAGCTAAATCAGCATGAGGAGGCTTAAGATCTCACTTCCGAGAGAGGAGCTGCTGAGGGCTCAAGCTCCTTCCTTTATCTTTATGGTAATAGCGCAGCAGCACAAAGTTCTTACGCGAGTGCTCTCACTCTGCGTGAGCTGAGCTCGAAGTCGCCAAACATCAAAGTGCAGTACCCATGGCGCTTCTTTTCCCTCCTGCTGGCCATGAACCAAGCGGATACTCACTCCGCTGCCAGATCTGACAAATCAGTTCGGCGTTATCTTCACAGACCTCCTCATGGTTCTGCGCGTTCCCCAAACCCTCCAGAGGTTGCGAGGGCGCACGATAGATAGATACATAGATACATAGATAGAACGTTTTGCAAAAGTCTGGTGACTCGTGCTTTGATGATGAAGGAATCGTGTGGACTCCTCGTCCTCTAAACCAGCAGTCCCCCCTATGGATAGGAAAGACGAGATGGATTGCCTGCGGCGTCTTTCGAAAAAGCTACGCTGTGGGTTCAGGTTCTACTGACGAAACTACAAGCACTAGCAATAATGTTCCACTGCATTGAAACGATGAGTCTGCAAATATACGTAAATGCAAAAAAACAAACAAATATATGAATGAGATTCTGGGCCGAGATGCCTCTGTGTCGAGGCACGCAGTCAGCAGCTGTGACCCCTCTGTGTGCATAATCACCACACTGAGAGTGGCACGAGTCTGTTTCGCTTCTGCGAAGCTTCCGTGTCGTACGGTCGCTGTTTTGCAAACGGGAAACACGCAACTCGATCCCTCGCGGATCGCTTTGAAGAGGGAGATGACAGCAGCACAAGGCTTGGTTGGTTGCAGTGAGTCTTACTTTTTTGTTCTGCCAGCAGCATGGCAACAAGGTTACCTTGTTGGCTGTTTGGGGTCTACTGCTGCTGGTCTTGCTGGTACAGTTCGAACAGCTCCTTGCTGTGCGTACTACTGTAGTTTCCGAGTACCCACTCGTGTGGTGAGGGTGGTGGTGAAGTTTGAAAGAACTGCGTTGCAAGATCTCAAGTCCGAAAAAAAGGCATTCTGTACGTACAACTTCAGCAATACCGTTACACGGAAAGATCAACACACGTGTCTGCCGACCAGATGCGCTACCACTTGCAAACTCCACCTGTTAGCACGGTAGTGCGGGTGGAAAATCATATCGGTGTGCTGAGTAGGGAGTGAGAATGATGTCAGTATCAGATCGCTGCTGGCCTCGGTTTCTCACAGATTCGCGTCAAATCCTTCGTATTAGGAGTGGATGGATACATGAATGGACACGCATGTGGCTACGCGACAGATTAGTGATGTGACTTCAGTCTATTCACCTTGTAGACACGGTTGAACAGGAGGCCAATCGCATGGAGCAAGATGCTCGTTCTCGATCACTGGTTCTCGGCGAAAAAAGAAAACCAGCCAATGAATGAGGTTGCGTTCGTGTACAAGACCCTTTTCGATTCGAGTAGAAGACCTTTTTTAGTGAAAAACCACGCTGAGCAATGTCTTTTGTTGAACACTGGCATCCAATTTCCAAGTCAAAATCTGCGTTTGACTGGACATTTGCATGCCTGCGGTTCACCGAACGACATTGATCAGCGTGGTTTTTTGTTGGAATATATGGAAGAAATGCATGAGAAGGAATCGAGGTTGAGACTCTAAATCGGAGGTTACAAGTCTAACTCGGTGGTTATGATCATCTTATTTTTCGATAAATCAGGTAATCTCTAAATCCTCGAAAATATTCTATCTAAATCTGAAATTCTTGGAATGTTGTCAATCGCTCTCCTTGGATACTGTTTGTAGATTTCTCTCTCTCTCCTTACACTACCAACCTCTGTTCGCGAATGCGCTTCCAACCGCAAAGCAAGTAGTTTGAGTTCGTGCTTGAGAGTCGCTCTCGAAGGTGCGTGGTCAAAAATGCATTTAATCCTTCATAATGGGCGTTGCGATCTGTCTCGCGCTCGCTCTCGTTCGCCTTTCAGATCTGTATTTTATTAGCTCAGTCGCCGACTTCGTGCTGTTGTGCAACACAACACCAGTGCCCTGTGAGAAGAAAAACAAAACAAAAAGCAGAAGGCGCCATCGATCCGAGTGGACTCGGCGCTTTCGCCTCAGCGCTGTTCACTCGCTGGCATGAATATGAGCATGAGCATGAGCTTCCTCTGGGGAATTGCTACCTGCCATTCAGGTCCAGCGCTTTGCGCCATTTTATGCAGGTCAGTCAGCATAAGCAACTGCAGTGGGTGCTATCTTTGGAGGACTAGACTGGCGATCTTAGCGGAGCCATCGACGGATATAAACAGACAATTGGCTTCTTCTGAGCCAACTAACTCACAAGACTGGATGGCTCTCCTCTCTGTCTGCCTAGACCTGCCTGGCTATTCTTCCTGCTCCCAGATCGAAGACAGAGAGACTCGCATGGCTACAGAACCGAGCTTACCGTCGCATCGTAGCAGAGAAGGCGTGGCGGACGGCGGCAATGGCGCGACGAGCGCCTCGGCAGCCGTGAGTATCGGCAACTACAAGGGTGTGATGTTCTGCAACCGGCCGTTCCACGACGTCAGCAGCAGTGAGTGTCTATGATCCATATGTTACTGTCTCTTCTTTGTATCTGTGCCTCCTGATCAACTTGGTGGTTTGTCATGAATAGCTTTGGTGAAGGAGAGCTGCACGGTGAGCAACACCGACGCGAGCAGCAGCTACAAGGCCGCGTTCCTCGCAGGCAACCCGGGCGAGCCCATCGGCATGAATGTGCCGATCCTGAGCGAGCCAGCGGTACTGAAAACACACAAGTTCATCCAGGAGTCTGTACTGGTTGCATGCATACCTGGGTCTCTAACGACGTTGTGGGTGTGTTCTTTGTTTCACCATACTGATCCCCTGCGCAGCACGGCATCAAGCGCGACAAGAAGAACACGGCGCTCTCTAAGCACAAGAAGTGGCTCCACGACCTGCAGAAGGAGCGCGCGCGGCTGCTCGAGGCGCTCACGGACGGCGAGGCCGACAAGCAGAAGAAGAAAGGCAGGTGCGTCGTGCAACATAGTAGACCTGTGAAGCTATAGCTTCCCAAAGTCTAGATCTAGTCTAATCTACCCAGGGCTCTAAGGGCTCTCATAGCGCGTTGATTGACGAACTCTCTTTTAACAGGTTCTCGCAGCGCGAAGTCAAGTTCCGCGACTCAGTGCGCAACAATAACAACAACAACGACTCGGATGTCAAGAGAGGTGGCGGTAGCAACTGCAAGCAGAGCCGACCGATGTGGACTCTCACTAAGGTGTCAGCGGACGAGAAGCTCGCGAACCTTGAGGACCAGGAGGCCGACGACCTCATCGACTTTTGCAACAACCTGGACATCGACCAGTTCATGGACGACGTAGAGATCAAGGTCCGGGTGGCGCAGCAGCTCGTGCAGATGCAGCCGATCATCGAGGAGGCCAAGGAGAAGCGCAGCGAGCGCCTGGAAGCGCGCAACAGCGACGACAAAGCGGTGACACTGAATACGAGCGACTTGGCGCGCTTCGATCGTGGCAATGGTGGTCGCAGTGGCGGTGATGATGACGACGACATGATGAGCGTGGCATCAAGCGTGCTCTCGGAGCGCAAGTCCATCCGCTCGGTGCACTCGACGCGCTCGGTGGCCGTGCTCACGAGGCGCATGGAGTCCAAGTTGCTGGAGGCAAGTGGCTCCTCATCGGATAGTGGAGCAGTGAACCCGTGGGTGGTGACGATCGACGAGGAGCAGGGAGCGCGCATGCAGATCAAGCATTTGCCCAGTAATTTGCCCTATATCCACCGCAACCCAGCAGTGTAGAGAGAGAGAGAGAGCTCTTCATAATACCAGTATCCCACCTCACACACATGAACTATTTATCACCTATCATGAATAGATAGACCTTCAAGTCTCTCTTAACCGATTTCATCCAACATCTGAGGACCTGGGGACTCTGGGGCTCGACCATTCACGAGAGGCCACATGCAAGCACCTTTCCAATCCACTCTCTCGCACTCACTTTACCATAGAGCATTTGGGTCCAGCGCCATGGTGGGAATCCACAGCGTCGCGTCCAAAGTCGAGGACGCCAAGAAGCACGGGCTGCTGCAGCTCACGCACTGTCAACTCACCCAGTGTTCACCTGAGCTCCTCGTCAGCTCGCCCGGCTCAGGGGAGCTGCTCGCGTCAACGCTCCTGCGTCTGGACCTGAGCTTCAATCTGCTCGAGTCGCTCCCCGAAGGTATTGGGGCTTCCGTGGGCTTCAAGTGCACCAAGCTCCAGGTCCTCGACGTGAGCTCCACGGCGATCGACGCGCTCCCCTGCGAGTACGGATACCTGGATAACCTCAAGGTGCTTGACATTGGCGCCACGCCGCTGGAGAAGTGCTGGCTCAAGAAGAAGCACCTCGTGTGAGTCTCTGAGGATGATGAAGAGGACTGTGAATATGACCACGATGGCGAGCCAAACAATAGCAACAGCAGCAACAACCAGGGACCTTTGGACTCGGATCCCGCGCTCAAGACCCCCCACGCAGTGTTAGCAGGTCCTCAAGAAGCTGCGCTGCAAGGACGAGTGCTCGCAGCTCAAGATCCAGCTCTTTGAGAAGCTGCACGATCAGCTCTACCGCATCGAGCGGCTTGATGGATCCTCTGTGTCAGCGATCCGCGTGATGCTCCAGCGGGTGCTGAAGCTCTTCCCGCTCGCCGAGGAGCTCCGGAGTCTCATTCGCAACGCCGAGCGGCTGTTTCCAGTCCTTAGCGGTGCATCCACTGCGTCTTTGGTTGATAACGTCGACGGGTTAGCGCTCCGGGAGACCTACGAGGCGCTACGCGACGAGAACGAGCCCAAGAAGCGCGCCGCGGACCTCGAGATCAAGATCCGCAACCTGTACTTTGACCGCATCGACCCCACGCGTGTGGAAGGCATGGTGCACTCCATCTACGAGCACGTGTGCGCGCTGCCGGACGTCAAGTTCCTCATCAAGCACGCCGTGCAGCTGTTCCCCAAGGACGCCAAGGACATCAGCGGCAAACAGATCCAGCAGCAACTGGTCGCGTTCCAGCAGAAGCTCGCTCGCGAGCGCGCCGCCGCGGTCGAGAAACTGGTGGCGGCAGTCAAGAGCGTGCACAGCGACACGGAGCCCGACCAGGTGCTGAAGCTCGTCACCAAAGTCGCAGCGCTCTTCAAGGTAATTGGCTCCCAATGCTCTCAGTGTGAAGGAATGGCTGGCTTGGAGTCTTTGACAACCTTGCTGCATGTTTGTATTTGTGGGACTGTAGAACACCAAGGAGCTGCGGAGCCTCACTGCGGATGTGTCGTTACTGTTCCCAGTCGAGTCCCTCAATGCGAACCCGCACGAGATCCGCGCGGCGTTCCTGCGCGTGAAGACCGAGGCGCTGGGTACCACCTCCGCAAACCAACCTACAAGCAGTAGCAGCCCCAGCAAGTCCATGAAAGCCACAAAGCCCAGGGGAGGATAAATACGCTCATGCTCTCTCTCTCTCTCTCTCTCT
>JAADVN010000947.1:0-11915 GCA_023335535.1 Globisporangium spinosum | reverse complement strand
TGTTATCGAAAAAGTGTTTTTTTGGCGATGATTGGGCTTTATATCTAAAGTCTTTGAGCCGAGCTTTATTTACAGAAAATTATTTTTTGGCTGCATGTTTACAAAAATATGGGTGCGCCTATAGTTTTTAGCAGCACTGTATTTGCTCAACACATTGCTTGAGTACTTTTGTTCGTGAGACAAGTGAGGCCCTTTTCCTTGACGCTCCTACCTCATCTTCTGATACTTCGCAAAGGAAATCTACAATGTTATCATTTCAAACGCACTCGAGCTCAGCGATCTAACAGTACAGACACATCTAATCTTGAGAGTTCATATAGCGCGCTTGCTGTGATCTGAGTTGGGCTGATTCCTTCCTTTCCCCTTGCACTGTGGAAAAAACCCTCCGTCACAAGCCGGTTCACGCCACTCTCTCAGTTCCACAACGCCACCATCATCAACCAGCCGGCAGCACGCAGCAAGAAGCAGGAAGCTCGCACTCAAAGCCAAGCGTTCACGTCACTCGACCGCTAGCAGGTGCGTGTGCGTCCATATGCATAAAGCAAGCGCCCATGGTCCGCGTGACGACCGCTCCCGCTCACATTCTCTCACACGCGCACACACACACAATCTCTCTATCTGTATGTACGCGTCTTGCAGGTGGTGGGTCTCGTCGATTGCGTGAAGAAGAAAGAGCACGCGCACGGCGACGGAGAAACAAACTCAAGAGCGAGACAAGAACGAGGGGAGAACAGGAGAAACGCGGGAGAAATAAACGGACAGGAATAATCTGCTTCCACCTCGAGTCAAAGAGTCGCCAGCCTGCAGCAACCAGTCAGTTTCTCCGCTTTCTTCTCAATCGACAGAGGGACGGACGGACGAGACAGACGCACGCGGTTGTTGCTGTTTGTCGGAAAAGTGCGCGTATATAAATAGATGGAAGACACCGTCGGAGGTGGAACGCCCGCAGCAGGCGGCTATCACAACTTGCAGACGTCGCGCGCGCAGAGCAACGGGGACCAGTCAGCGATCGTCTCCAAGAAGCGCGAGATGAAGCACGCGAGTAGCAGCGCCAGTGCCAGCGGAGGTGGCGGCGGTGGTGGCGGTCCAGTGCCACTCACGGCCACAGCGCCACTCACAGGCGGAGGAACCAGCAGCCAGGGCGAGCGCAGCGGCACTGACGACTACCGCCTCGTGCCGCTCCCGCAGCGGCTGCCCAACCAGCCGAACCAGAACATCAGCGAGGAGTTTTGCTCGAATGTCGTGATCACGTCCAAGTACACGACGTGGAACTTCCTGCCGCTGTTCATGGTCGAGTCGTTCCGGAAACTCGCGAACGCATACTTCTTGCTCGTGTCGGTGCTGCAGATGGTGCCAAACATCACCAACACAAACGGGCTACCGACGAACTTGCCCGTGCTTTTGTTCATTTTAGCGGTCGACGGCGTGCTTGCGATCATCGAAGATCGCCGCCGCCACCGTGCAGATAACGAAGCGAACTCCGCGCAGTGCCACATCGTCACGTCGAGCTACACGGGCATAAGCACCCACTTGAAGCCGACCCAGGATCCAGACGTGTCCGTGATCCAATGGTCGGACTTGACTGTCGGTACGATCGTTAAGCTGCGCAACCGAGAAACCGCACCAGCCGATCTCCTCATCTTGGCGGTCGATGAAGTCGACCCAAGCGACCCGAGCGGAATTTGCTACGTCGAGACCAAGTCGTTGGACGGTGAAACGAACTTGAAGCTTCGCCAGGCGTGCGATAACACACTCCACGCGCTTACGAACCAGCAGGTAACCTCTTTGAAAGGCTACGTGCGATGTGAAAACCCGAACAAGGTGATCGGCCGTTTTGACGGAACCCTGACGCTGAGCGCTCAAAGCGCTCGCCCGCCAAAGCACCAGCACCACCACCACGCACCGCCAAGCGGCGGCTTTTCCGACGACTCGGCTACGGTTCAGATGCCTCTCTCGATCAAGAACGTGCTGTTGCGTGGCTGCCAGTTGCGAAACACGGACTGGATCTATGGTCTGGTAATCAACACGGGACCAGACACGAAGATCATGCAGAGCTCTGTCGCCGCTGGCCCCAAGTGGAGTTCGATCAACCAGACCGTGAACAAGATGATCATCTGGCTGTTCTTCTTCCTGTGCCTTCTTTGCGCCGCAGCAGCGACGGTGCACATTGTGTGGATGTACCAGAACAAGTCAGACGCGAGCTACCTCGGTGCGAACCGCTCGTATGTGTCGCAGTGGTTCATTTCGTTCGGCTCGTACTTCTTGCTGATGTACCAGATGATCCCAGTGTCGCTGTACGTGACCATTTCGATGGTCATGTTCATTCAAGCGATCTTCATGACGTGGGACATTGACATGTACTACGAAGAACTCGACGTGCGCATGATTGTACGATCGATGGGCCTCAATGAAGAGCTTGGTCAGATCTCGTACGTGTTCAGTGACAAGACGGGTACTCTCACGTGCAACGTGATGGAGTTCCGCAAGTGCTCGATCAACGGTATCTCTTACGGTACTGGCACAACTGAGATCGGTCGCGCTGCGCTTCGCCGAAAAGGGGTCGTTGTTCCGGAAGACCCATCTCCAGGATCTTCAGGGGCGAGTCAATCGCCGAAAGTCCCGTACGTCAATTTTGATGATGCGAGATTGTTCAGTGCGCTGGAGAAGGACGCTCAGAATGGATGCGCGGAGGCAGACTTCTTCCTGCATCTCAGTCTGTGTCAGACGGTCATCCCGGAAGTCGTGGAAGGAAGCAACGAAGTCCGGTTCTCTGCATCGTCACCTGATGAGCAGGCGCTGGTTTCCGGTGCCAAATTCTTTGGTTTCAGCTTTGAGTCGCGTGGACTGGGTATTGCACGAATTCGAGTCAACCACAAGAGCCTTATGAACAACAAGAACGCGGAGTCCGAGTTGCAGGAATACAAGATTCTCGATGTGCTCGAGTTTACAAGTGACCGCAAGCGCATGTCGGTTGTCGCGCAGTACCCGAACGGCGAGTTCTGGGTTCTCACGAAGGGTGCTGACAACATGATTTACCCGCTTCTCTCAAAGTCGCAAAACAACCCGGAAGTCATGAAAGCGACTATGCACCACTTGGAGACGTTCGGCGACGATGGTCTGCGAACGCTCACGATCGCGCGGCGCCGTATTGACGAGAAAGAGTACGTCAACTGGAGTCAGCGATTCAAAGAAGCGAACTCGTCGCTAGAAGAAATCGAGAAGCGAAAGACGGGTCTTCCAAACCGCATTGACGAGCTGATGGTGGAGATTGAGAAGGATTTGATTTTGCTGGGAGCGACGGCGATCGAAGACAAGCTGCAGAACCACGTCCCTCGCGCCATCGCAAACCTCATGAAGGCGGACATGAAGGTGTGGATGCTGACTGGCGACAAGCAGGAGACAGCCATCAACATTTCGTATGCGTGCCAGCTGATGGACAACGACATGAAGCAGATCGTGCTGAACTGCGACCTCTTCCCGACAAGCGATGCGGTGTTCGCGCACTTGTCGGAAGCGAATCAACAAAACTTGCAAGAGAACCGGTCCCGCCAAGCCGTGGTGATCGATGGTGAGTGCTTGGAAGTGGCGCTGGCGGACGACCGATGCCGCGAGGAGTTCTTGAAGCTCGCCATGAGCTGCGAAGGTGTGGTCTGCTGCCGCGTCTCTCCCAGTCAGAAGGCTGAAGTGGTGACGCTTGTGCGCACGACGAACAAGACCGCGCGCACGCTGGCGATCGGGGATGGTGCGAACGACGTTGCGATGATCCAGCGCGCTCACGTGGGCGTTGGTATTTGCGGCATGGAAGGCATGCAGGCAGTGAACTCGAGCGACTACGCGATCGGCCAGTTCTACTTCTTGGAGAAGCTGTTGCTGCACCACGGCCGCCTGAATTACAAGCGCATGTCGATCCTGGCCGGGTACATGTTTTACAAAAACATCTTGATGGTGCTCGCGCAGTACTTCTACATGGTGAGCTCGAGTGCGTCGGGTCAAAAGTTCTACAGCGAAGTCGCTTTCCAGATGTACAACCTTGCGTACACGTCGCTGCCGATCATCGTGCTGGGCGTGTTCGACTACGACGTGCCGTGGAGCGTGGGGCGTCACTTCCCGCAGCTCTACCACGTGGGGCCGCGCATGGAGCTGTTCAACAACTACACGTTCTTCAAATGGATCTGCAGCGCAGTGTATGAAGGGATCGTGATCTACATCTTCACGGTGTTCGCGTTCAACGACGACACGTCGAACCAGGGCAGCGCGCCGCTGGTGCAGTACGGCTTGCTGTCGTTCACGTGCGTAGTGCTGGTCGCGAACATGAAGCTGATCATGCTGCAGATGTCGTGGAGCGTGTACGGCGGCATTCTCTGGTTCCTCGGCGTGCTCTCGTACTTGCCGGTGACGATCATCGTGTCGAGCTCGTTCGTGACGCTCTCGTCGCTGGACTACGGCAGCTTCCAGAACACGCTGGGCGATGGCAGCTACTGGCTCGTGATCCCGATTTGCTGCATCGTGTGCTTGCTGCGCCACTTTGCGTGGACAGCGATCCAGCGCCGGTTCTACCCGCTGCCGTGGCAGGTCGTGCAGGAGTACTACACGCTCAACTTGGGCAAGACCCACGGCCACGCACAGCCGCTGTCTCCGTCGCACATCAATCTGGAGGCCGGCATTCCGATGATGAACGGCATGCAGGAGGAGGACTCGGCCAACTACTTCACGGCCGCGTCGCCGACCCGCGCGACCGAGCGACAACAGGCTGAGGTATGTCGTATATGTGTGCTGCTCTCATGCTGTTTCTTTGCTTGGTACTGACATATCTTTCTTTATTTCTCTTTGTTCTTCCAGCACACCGCTGCACAGAGCCAGAAGCGCAAGCAGCGCATTTCGAGCTCGAGTGGGTTCGCGTATAGCTACGACCCGGATACCGCCATGGCTGAGTCGTACATTTCCACGCACAGCATGGCGTCGGCGTCGTCCGCGATCAGCGACGCGGAGAACCGCGGCCGCCGGTCTCGAGAGGACTCGCGGTCGTCGGACTTTAGCGACAGCGGCGGTGGCGGCGGCGGCGGCAATGTCAATGGGACGAGCGCCTCGGTCACGGACGGCTCGCGCCCGTCGCACACGACCCCCGGACTCTTTGTGTAGACAGACATACATACAGACAGACAGATGAGGAAGGGGTGAAAAGGAAGGGACCAAGGGGAACGAGCGAACAAACGAACGAGTGCTGTGCTGTGCTGCAAGAGTGAGTGTACGTTGCTGCAGCCATCTTCCTATTTGATTGTGTACTTTTGAACCAAGCAGCAGACGCGAAAGCGAAGAAGAGAGCCTAAGGAAACTGAAGTGTTGCAGCAAGAGAGGAGACGACACAGTTTTGGTGCGCGAAACAACTAATTCCAATCTTCAATACTACGTACGTATATAAATTCGAAAGTGGACACAACGTCCATGGTTGGCATGCTTCAACCTGCTGCCAAAGTTTGCATTGTGTGCCATGAACATGGCAACGTGAACAGAAACTGTCTGACGTTAATACTGGTATCGACAATTGCAATCGCTCAAATAAAATGTATCGGTTCCAGTGTTCGACACACAATGCTAAAAATAACTCAATAACAACACTGCGCTTTTGCGCAGTGTTGTTATTGAGTTATTTTCAGCATTGTGTTTTATTGCGTTATATAGCGCACTTTGCGCGCGCTTCTCTCCTTTTTGTGTGGGCCATTTACATTGGAAAGCCGCCGCCGCAAGCAGCCAACGGAGGGCGAGAGCGACACGATGGACGCGCTCACAGCGGCCGCGCAGAGCGTCGAGGCGGCACAGCAGCATCCACACCCACCGCAGCAGCAGCACATCCGTATCCACGTGCAGACTCTCCACTCGCACGCGCCATCACCAGACCATTACAACCACCACCAGCAGCAGCAGCAGCAATGGCAGCCAGACGCCAGTGCGCCAGTGGCGACGACGCCCACGATGCGTATCACGAGCATTCTCAACGCAGATCCAGAGAGCGACGAGGCGGACGTCGAGTTTGTAGGTACTTCTGCTAGCACTGCTCCAGGGCAAGAGCAGCAGCAGCGAGAGCGCGGCTTGGTGTGGCGGAACAGCGCCGAGGTGGATCCGGCCGTTCCAATGCGAGGCGACGTGCGTCATCAGTACAACGGTGGCCCGGCTGCTGCTGCTGGAGGAATGGGGATGGGTGCGGACGTTCGGTGGCCGCCCGACGTCCAGCGGTCGGACCTGGTCAACGACGGCCCACACGCAGACAGTGGCGCAAGAGCGCGACAGCAGTATCAGCAGCTGCAACCACCGCCAACGCAATCCCCATCACAGTATCAGCTGCAGCAGCAGTGGCAGCAGCAGTCACAACAGCAACAGAGTCAACTGGAGCAGCAGTCCAAGCCGACGACAGCGAAGAAGAAAGCGCCTGCGAAGAGGGAGCGAGCCCAAGCGCAGCCACAAGCGCAGTCCCCAGTAACAGCACCACTAGCAGCGCGTGCCAAGATTGCAAAGATGTCGTTGATTCTCACCAGCGGCAAGTTTGTCGGCAACAAGAGCAGCAGCCCCGCGAAGATGGGCGAGCAGAAGATGGACCATCCGACGACTACGACGACGCTCAACCACGGTATGTGGTCGAGCGAAGAGAAAGCGGCTTTCGACGAGGCGTTCCGTCGTCACGGGAACAACTGGGATAAGATGACCGAGTGCATCCCGACGCGCACAAGGAGCCAGGTGGCCAGCTTTGGTCGAAAGAAAATCGCGCGTGCCACAGCCAATCCTGCCCCCTCCTCTTCAGCGAAACCTGCGTCGAAACCCAGTGCCGCCAATGCTGCTGGTACTAGTGCTAGCAGTGGCAAAAGCGAGCAGCAGCTGAGCCTTGCGTCTAGCAGCGACGACAGCAATCCCCAGCGGCTTTCAGAAATTGGACTTGAGTATTTGAGTCAGTCGCCCACAGGCACGCTGGCTTTTGACCCTGTAGTGACGATGACTCCGCGCGTGCTGGATTTGGTCAACGGAGAGCCCTCGCAGCGTCCTCGACGAGGGATACGACACCAGGAGACCAAGCCCGTTGTTGTCCCGCAACCTGCAGCAGTGCCAGTAGTACAAGCACCTGTGCAAGTACCAGCACCAGTCATGAGTGAGGTGATCGAGATCAACACGGAGGAGTCTGCGACTGAGACGCCGCAGAAAGCTCCACAGCGCACGACGACACGTCCGCCGAGAGCCCGAGCGCCTTCCGCGAAGACGAGCAATCAGCAACAACAGCAGCAAGTGGCGATGCCGCAGCGCAAGAAGGCAAAGCTCTCGGTCGTTGTGAGTCGAGAGGTTGCCTCCACTAAAGACGCGCCACTAGCGTCTCCGTCGTCATCTTCAGCGGCCAGTGGTCCGCTGGTGCCGGTTCGCAATAGTAGTTCGTCCAAGCCCAAGCGCGGCAAGAAGCGACCACCGCAGCACGAATTCGACGGTATTACGTCCCCCGTGAACGCCGGTTCCTCGTTCTCTTTCTCTGTCGATGAGCGAGAGTGCGAGTTCTGTCGCAGTGCACGAGGCAGCTGCGCAATCATGAACTGCACGTCGTGCAAGCGTGTGTACCACGCCAAGTGCTTTGTGAACCATTTCAAGCCGTACTGCACGAGCGACGAGCCGATCGAGAAGCAGCTCGAGGGGCTGCACCTGAGCGCGCCGTCGCAGGTGAGAGTCAAGATCTTCCGCTGTATACCCTGCCAGGCAGCGTTCATTGAGAATTTCAGGAAAGGCGGCTACGAGTGGGATTGCGAGTGTCCGTCGTGCTCTGCGCCACAGAAGATCGCTGAGTATCGCCGCCGCCTGTTGCTGCAGTTTGTGTACAACAAAGTGGACGAGAAGCCGCCAAACAGCAAGCGCAAGAATCCATCAATCGCAAAGCAAGGAAGCGACTCGACAGGAGAAAAGGAGGAGAACAACTCTGGTGGTGCAGCTGCTGCGAAACCCCAGGAAGCGAAGAAGCCGACGCGAACAGGGACCCGACGAACACGCAATACCTTTGCGCCTGGTAGTGAGAACGAGTCGATGGAGGTGGACGCGGAGGCGTCCGTTGAAGTGCCTCCTCAGGCGGCTTTGGATGTGGCAGCGAGCGGCAAGAAAAAGCCAAGCAAGAAGAACGCATCAAATGGATTGACAGAAAACTCGCACGCTGAATTGAAGACGAAGGTTTTAGAATCGGAAGCAAGCGACAGTGCGGGAAACGGTGCAATTGAGACTGAAGCAATATCAGCAGTGAATGACGGCAATGTCGGCGGCGATCGCGTCACACGGAATAGAGAACGAGAAGTAAACAAGATAGACTGTGAGATGGATCCCGACGCAGTCGCTGAGCCCGACCAGGAGAAAGAAGCCAGAGGTCGCTTGTCTCCGGTATTGAAACCTTCCGATGCTGTTGGCGATAATGACGATATAGAGCAGCTCTTGGAGGAAGACATTATCGCTGCGGTTGCTGTGAACTTCGATGGAGGCCATGAGCGTTTCCCTGTCGTGTGCACCGAGACGCCGAGTCTGACTGCGAGCGGCGCGTGGAAAGAAGGCGTATACTATCTGCACCGAGACCGCACGAAAGACACGATCAAATGCCCATGCTGCTTGAAACACCTGCCGCGCATGTCGCGAGAACAGTTTGTGCGCCACGCCGACCCGCGGTTTGCGGAGACAGAAGGGAAGACGCCGTGGGATTTTCTTTTTGTGCTGCATCGCGATGGGTCGGTGGTCTCGCCCCTGGCGCCGTTTTTGAAGCTTCTTGAGCAGCGCAAGTCGGAGTTGCGAGGCGCTGCGCTGAGCTCCCCGAATCAGAAGAGGAAGCATCGAGATACTTTCAAGATCCCTCTTCGCTCCGCTGAACCCCAGGTTGAGGATACTGAAGCTGTCAAGACAGCGGTGAACGATGCTCGGAAGCAGCTGGAGTCGGTGGTCATCGCGAAACGCGTCATTGGCCACGCCAAGCCAAAGTCGTCTACGAGCTCGAGACCGGTGTACGTAATCCGAGTCGTGTGCGTGTCCAGCAAGCTGACGATCCCGATGACGGACGGCATGGTGCAGAACAAGTTGGACCGGTCCACGCTCGGCGACTTCCCACTCAAAGACGGATGGCTCTCCTTTGACAAAGGTACCCCTGGCACCGGCCCGTCAACTGCGGTGAGCCCGTTGTACGCGAACGTGCTCTGCGACTGCTGCGTGCGAGAGATGGCGCTCGAAGACTTTATTGCACACACGGGACTGGAGGCGTGGGACAAGACGTTCAAGCGCAAGCTAGTGTACGCCCCACTGCGCGACAACCAGCGCGCGCTGATCGAGTTCGACCGCGTGTGGCAGTCCATTATCACGCTCTACAAGCACCAGGCGCTGGAGAGCTTTATGAACACGATCTCCGAAGTGAACGTGCGTCTCTAACAGGTTGATGAATTTTTGTACTACCAGCAAGCAGAGGAGCTGGCGAAGAAGGCGGCTGGCTGGACATTGTTGTTGTTGTGAGAGGCACACTTATTTAATTACTAACCAAGGTTCACATTCGCAAAACACACACAACACACCAGATCGTGCTTGCTCATGGTTGTTTGTCGTATTGACCTGCTCTGAGGAAGTCTGGGGTTCTGCTCATTTGCGTGGCGCGATCGTGAACGGCTTGGAGCTGGCGGAGATGCCCATGTCCTGCAGAAACTTGTCCATGCGTGCCGACTCTTTTGCCTGTCAACAAATACAAACACACCAGACATGAGTACCAAGCAATCAATCTTGGGCTTCTTCTCGCAATTACGCTCGTTACCTCAAATGTTGCAAGCTTTTCCTGCGCCTCCTGCTGCTTGCGGCCGCGCGCTTGCTCGCGCTGCTTGAGTCTGCGCTGCAGGTCGCTGTCGCCACTGGCCCCGCCCATCAAAAAGTCCTCGCTCAGGTCCAGTCCGTCGCGGTTCTCCTCACGGTCGCGCGCGGCACCATGCATCTTGCTCGCGACCTGTCGACGCTTCTCGATCTGCGCCTCTCGCCCGGTCTCTTTCGGCGCAAGCTCCTCGAGCACGCTCTCGTAGTGCTTGCGGTGCTTCTTGCGCTCCGCCTTGTGCGACGCGCGATGGCGATGGCTGCGACCATCATCTTCACTGTCCGAGCCTCGTTCGTGGCTGCGATGATGACTCTTGCGCTTGTGAGACGAGGAGGTCGTCATACTACTGCGTCGATGGTCTCTGTCGCCATCGCCCGAGTCCTGATGATCACGTTTGTGGCTCTGATGGTGACTAGTGTCTCTGCTACTACTGGTGGGGACGGAAGCGATTTTGCCCTCTAGCTCTGGCTTCGAGGACACGAGCAAGTCGCTCTTGCGCGTGGCGACGCCCACCGAGTCGCGCGCAGTCGCGAGCGCGAAGACCTCCCTCTCGTCGAGCCTCTTCACGAAGCCCCACGTGTGCTTGGTGCGCTTGGTCTGCTCCAGCACCTGCTCCGGAATGCCCTTGTAGTACATGCGGTCGAGCTCTCCGCGGTTCCACTTCTTCACGAACTTGGAGCAGAAGAGCGTCGTGGCTTCATCGGTCGACAGGTCCTCCACATACTTGTCTCTACATATAACGGCAATACCAATAGCAACACATCCACTGTTAGCACACATACACACAGCATAGTGAACTACCCGCAGAGCGACACAGACAGACAGTACAGAGCCACACGCACTTGGTCTTGGCGAGCCAGACGCGGAACTCGGTAGCGCGCAGGAAGTAGTCGTCTTCGGAGATCGCGCTCACGCCGCGTGGCAGCTCATCGTGATGGCTGCTGTGCTTCTTGGACTTCTTGCTCTTCTTGGACGACTCGTGGTGGTGGCGCGACGACGCGCTCTTACTCTCGCCTGTGAACGGAAGCGGCCATGCACAAAGAATTTGAGCAGTTAGTCAAGAGTGTACACGGGTTCGAGCTCCATAGGCTCATAAGCCAGCGCGTATGCACAAAGAGATAGGTAGAGAGAGTGGTGAATGCGCCTTACGATCTCGGCCCATGCTGCTTGCTCCGTCTTGTTTTGTCTTTCCACTTTGGCTCATTTCAATGTGGGGCTATTATATGAAACAACACGGTGCTGGGTATTTCAAATACTGTGATTTTGTATTTAGCTGCACAATAACTTGACAGCTTTTGCTGCAAGGCAAATTCCGAAAAGTACTGTACTTCCACTGTGTAGATATTAGAATTCGTCGAGCTTGTATTCAGCAATGTGCCTTTGTTAATTGCAAATACTGTAAAACACTTGTTGGTACGGACAGACCTGTCAGCCAATAACGGTCAAGCAGGGAGGCTGGCAAAAAACATTTGTTGATACGGACAGTACCATTTGAGTTGGTACGTGTGCCAGATACAAAGGTGCACAGGAAAGCTAACCAGTGGAGCAGCGAGTGGCCAGGCAGAAAGACATTCGCATGGCGCGAGGAAGAAGGAGAGCAAATGGGGAAGAAGGGCGGAAGAAGAAGACGTCCAACAGAGTCTTCGAGACGTACAAGAAGAAGCTCGATGTGCTAAATCACTTGCTGCTCACAAACGACATGTCGAAGACGCCAGACGGATTTTACGGTGACCTCGGCGCTGCAAAACGAGAGACGAAGTGTAAGTTGATCTATATGTGGCAGAAACAGCTCTCTATGATTGAACACATGTGCGCAAGCACAAACGGAGCGTTACCGCGAACGGACCGAGCGACAGGGACTGCCACGGTGATCTCAAGACGAGGGGAAGAAATCATCAACCTGTGATCAACTCGGCGCGAAGCGAAGGAGTGCCAGTGTCATCTATGATGCTCCGCATCAAAGCACGCCAGGTCGCAGACGACGAAGGCGTTTCAGAAGGCGTGTTCACAGGCGCGTGGTCGTGGCGACAGGCGTTTCTTAAGCGACACGGCCTGGCGTTCCGAGCGAGAACGC
>JAADVN010000946.1:0-11917 GCA_023335535.1 Globisporangium spinosum | reverse complement strand
GCGCGCGCTGGTTGAGCAGCAGCAGCTGATGGAGCAGGACCCGGACTACTTGCCGATCGACAGCACGCACTACAAGCATCAGGTGACCCAGACCAAGAAGAAGCGCGCGCGCAGAATCAAACTCAAGCACTATGGACTCGCGAAACAGGCGGCCAAGCTCAACAACCTCAGCGGCTTCCTGCTGCACTCGATCACGCCGCGCGAGTCGTCCATCTTGACATACACGTCCATGGCGTCCCCAGGCACGCACACGGAGTACGACATCGTGGTGGAGAATTTCCGGACAGGTATGATCTGGCAGGTGTCCCGACGGTATTCGACGTTCCGGTTGTTGCGCGAGGAGCTCGTGAAACCCTTCCAGGTGCCGCACTGCCACTATTGCGCGTCCATCATGCGTGACATGCAGAAGCTCGAGGTGCACTTCCCAGGCAAGCGGCTGTGGGGGTCCACGAGTCCGTCGGTGGTGCGCGGACGAGCGGAGCGGTTCCAGAAATATTTACACGGGCTGATGGACATCGCCACGAGCGGCTACAAGCTCAACTGCCGGCTGATCGCCAACTACTTTGTCGTGCAGCTGCGCAACTTTCTGACGAGCGAGAGCGTGCGCTACAAGGGCATCCCGGGCGAGTACGGCCAGCAGATCCCGAGCATGCTGCGCGAGCTGTCGACGCCGCGCAGCCCGCACGACCAGATGACGCTGCAGACGATCCAAGAGCACTCGTCGCGGTCGTCGCGCGGCTCGCTCTTTGAGGACCTCGAGGGCTTTGACGAGAAGGACTTTCGCGAGAAGTTGCGCCTTGCCGAGGAGCACGACCGCCACTACATGATGGCCGCGGCGCGTGAGGACAGCCACAGCAACAACCAGAACAACAAGAACAACCTGCACGGCTTTACCGAGTACTTTCGCGAGGAGGATGAGGAAGAGTTAGGCGACGACGATATCTACGAAGATGTGGAAATCGACGATGATGAAGACGAGCAGCAGCAGCAAAAGCGCCACTCGGGACGCCAGCGCTGGGCGTAAGGAAGGAATCTGAACACAAGTCCCACTGGTCCATCGGAAGACCAAGGGATTGATTGATCGATCGATTCGACGCCTTTGTGCGCGTGACGAAGACAGAAAGAAGGAGAATGGAGAATGCAGACGAGAGCAAGCTCAGGACGCAAGATACATTCATTGTACGACACACCAAGGCTGCGCTATGAACATTCGGATATGTAGACACAGACTGCACTACCACTATCACCATCAGCTTCTTCTTCTTCTTTGCTCTTAGACCTAGAGACCCCACCCCACCAAACTAATTAACCACCACCCTATTTATTAAGTTAACTCGCTCGCCTCCTGGTTGAGCGCGACGATGATGACGCTGATGTTGTCGTGCGCAAAGTACTGCTGCGCCTTGAGCAGCATCTCCTGCGCCGCGAGCTGCACGTCGCCGTGCGTGAGCAGCTTGCGCCGGATGAAGTTGACGCTCTGCTGCGACGAGAGCACGTCGAAGAGCCCGTCGCTCGCGAGCAGCAGGAACTCGTCGTCGGGGCCGATCGCCCGCTCGTAGATGTCCGGCGTGGCGATCAGGTGGCCGTCCTGTTTGTGCGCCAGGTCGCCAAAGCCGCGTGAGATCGCCAGGATGCCGTCCAGTCGTCCGTTGTGCACGAATCCGCCGCTGGCTTCGATGCGCGCCTTCTCCTCCGGGAGCACGGCCTTGTGATCCTTCGTCAGCTCCACCGCGAGCCCGTCCGCCGTGCACAACACGGCGCGGCAGTCGCCCACGTTCGCGATGTACAACGTCGTCTGCAGTTCATCGTCGGCCTTGCTTTCCGTGATATCAGCATCTTCAGCAATAATGTCGTCGGTAGGAATGATGATCTTGAGACCAGCATTGATTGGCAGTTGGTCCGCTGGCTCCATCTCTTCTTCTTGTTCTGCTTCGTCCGCTGCGTCAGCAGCAGCAACATCACCATTGTCTTCTTCTGCTTCCTTGGGCTCAATCGCTTCATCAACAGTCTTCTCTTCAACATCACCATCCGCTTCCACCGCGCTGCACTCTTCTACCGTCGTTTCCTCCTCTTCCACGCGGCGCTTCTTGCGCTTCGCGAGCACCGCAAACACTGACACGGCGCCGGAGAACGAGATCGGCTGCAAATGGCACGTCATGTCGTTCTCGTCGCAGATCTCCTCCACCTCCTCGTCCTCGTCGTCGTCCTCGTCGTAGTCGCCGTTCGTTGTCGCGCGCTTGCGCTTCGGAAGCATGCTGCGATTCTGTGCGTTCAGGATCTCGTGGTCGATCGCGTCGCAGACCGTCGCGATCGCCTCCATGGGCTCACTCACAAACTGCGGATGCATGAAAAAGCGGTTGTGCAGCTCGCGCTGGAGCCACACGGCTGTGTCGTCCCCATTGTGGCCGTCGTACACGCCAAAGAACGCGAGCGACTCGAACGCATCCGCGACGCTCGGGTCGAACTTGGTCAGGTTGCACTCGGCGATGCCCGTGCTCTTGTCCTCCATGTACGAGCGCGACATCTTCGCCTCCGCGTACCCGGAGCGGATGCCGAGCTTCAGGTTCTCGCGGATCTTGCTGCTCACGTACACCTGCACGATGTTCTGCTTCTGGAAGTCGAGCAGGTTCGACGCTGACGAGCCGCGCGACGGTGGATCCAGCGGCGCGATCTCCTCGTCGTCAGCGCACAAGTCGATGTTGTTCGGCGTGCCGATCAGGTCGTTGAACGTCGCGTCCACGTCTACGTCGCCCTCAACGTCGCTGTACACCGACTCGTCGTCGCTATCCGAGGAGCTACTGTGCACTTCGTCGTGGCGCTGCGAATGCGCGCTCGCCTTGCTGAAGCCTCTCGCGCGGCTCTTCTCATCGTCGTCCTCGTCCTCGTCCTCGTCGTCCACCTCCGTCACTTGCACACAGTCAAGGTCGTCCATGTTGAACTCGTCCACGCTGCTGCTCGAGCGTCGGTGACCCGACCTCTTGGACCCCGACCCGTTCGAGCTGTTCGACGCGAGCGACCCGCCGCTGTTGTTGAACGGCGAGCTGCCGATCGACTTGCGTGAACTACTCTTGGTCTGCGACGATGACGCTCTCCCCAGCTCCCGGCCGCTCTTCGAATGGGTCGGCACGCGCGACGCCACCGAGAAGTCCTCGTCCTTGGCTTGGAATAGGATTTTGCGCGACTGATAGTCGCCGTCTTCGTTGCGAAACACCTCCGAGGTCACCATCAAGAAGTCCTTCTTGCGCGACAGCGAGCGCTTCATGAGGTCCAGGTCCGTCGTGGCGCCGCGCGCCTCGCCATCGCTCGACGACGACAAGCTGTCGCGGTCGCCACTGTCATCAGCGCCTCCGGTATTGGTCGTGAAGAGCCCGTCCGACAGGCGCGTGACCGACGTGAACGACGTGCGGCCAAAGCCCTCGAGGTTGCCGTGGTCCGTGTCGAGCATGCGGCTGCTGCTGCGTTTCTTCAGCAGCGGATTGCTCTCGACCGAGTTGTTGCGCGACGTGAACACGTTCGGCGACGACTGGTAGCGAGGTGACCCAGACAACGAGCCGTCCGACGAGTTGTTCGACGACGTCGTCGACAGGTTCGGGTTCACGGACGACGAGCTCGGGTATCGACTGCGCGCGGTGGGACCCGCGGCCGGCAGGATGATCTCCGTCACCTTGGCGCGGTCCACCGAGAATGCCATGCGTTTCTGCTCGAGCAGCAGCTCCTTGCTGCGCGCCGAGAGCTCCTTGTGGCCGTCCATGAGGTGCACGCGCTTGTGGTGGCGCCAGGCGTTGATCACGCGTGAGACCTCTTCGGTGGACGAGCGGCTCGGACTCGTGGACGACGACGTCGACGAGATCGACGCGGCCGTGGGGATGCGGTTCTCCAACTGGCCCGACACGGGCGTGCCCATGCCGAGCGAGTGGCCGCTGCTCGTCCGCACGACGCCGCCACCGACCTGCTGCCGCGTCTTGACGAGCAAGTGCGCGCGTGCGAGTGACTCGGAGAGACTGAGGTCGATGCGCTCGGGGATGTTCTGGATCGCGCGCTCGCTCTCGTCGAGCGACACGGTCAGGTCGTTCTCCTGCGCGGCCAGACCTAGCGGCTCGCTGCCTTCTTTCGTGATCCAGTCGTGGTTGAAGCAGTCGGTCAGCGTTAGGCGCAGACTCGGGTCCTTCGTGAGCATGCGCTGGATCAGGTTCTTCAGGTGCGGCTCCATTGTGCGCTCCGACTCCTTGGGGAACTTGAGTTCGTCGCGCTGCACGCGCTCGGCGAGGATGATCTCGTTGTCGGCGAGCCACGGCGGCCGCCCGATCACCATCATGTACAGTGTCGCGCCGAGCGACCAGATGTCCACGGACGGACCCGTGTACGTCGCGTCAATGTTGAACATCTCCGGCGCCATGAACGCCGGCGTGCCCTTGGCGCCCGAGAGCGTCTCGCTCTCGTTCATGATCATGCGTGCCGTGCCAAAGTCCGCGATCTTCGCGACACCTTCCGCGCTCACAAGGATGTTCTCCGGCTTGATGTCGCGGTGGATGACCTTGTGGAAGTGCAGGTAGTGCAGTCCGCTCAGCAGGTCGCGCATGTACTTGCGCGCCACTTCCTCGTTCAGCCCGTTCGTGCGCGTGACCTCGTCCATGAGGTTGTGCTGCACGTACTCCTGCACCAGATACATCTTCTCGCTCGACGGGTCGTCGATCACTTCGACAAGCTTCACGACGTTGCGGTGGTTGAGCTTCTTCATGATCGCGACCTCACGGCGCAGCACGTCCTGGAGCTGGTCCTCCTTGCCGGCCATGCGCTGCACGAACGTCTTGTGCATGATCTTGACCGCGTACAACTTGCCATCCTCTTCGTTCTGGCAGAGCTTCACGCGGCCGAACGTGCCTTTGCCCAGATCGCCCTTGATCATGTACTTATTGACCACTTTCTGGCCGTTCTTCAGTCGCTGCTTGACGAGTTTCCTGGTCTCCGTGGCCTTCGCTGGGGACGTCGGCGCTGGCGGCGGGATCACCGTCGGCGTGTTCGGGTTGCTGTTCGCAGCGCCGCCAAAGCCGCTGGCGACACCGCTTCCGGGCGTCGCGGGCGTGGTGCTGCCGTCCTTGCCCGTGGTCGACGTGCGCTGCTGCAGGCGCAAGCGCATGGCGCGGCGCGTCGCCTTCTCCACGTACGACTCCTGAATGAACCGCTGGAATGGGTCCGACAGCAGACACTTGTCAAAGTCTTCTTTACTCAGGTACAGACACTTGACGGGTCCCACGGCACGCACGGAAGCCGTGCGCGGCTCGCTGTAGATGAGCGACATCTCGCCAAATACGTGGCCCTCGTAGAGCCGCGTGAGCTCTTTCTCGTAGTTCTTGGTGGACGTCGAGCCGTCCGCGTTCGTGGTCGTGGTTGTCGCGCGCTCCGAGACCACGGCCTCGCCGCGCGTGATCATGTAGAAGCGCGTGCCTTCCTCACCCTGACACACAATGTACTCGCCGTCGTTGAAGTTCGCGGGCTTGAGGCGACTGAGCACGATGTCCTGGTCGCGCGCGCTCAGACGCGCCAGCAGCGGTACCTGCTGAAGCATCAGACTCAGGTGCACCTGGCCGATGCGCTGGAAGTCTTCTTGGGTCAGGTAGAGCAGCTCCACGTCCCCGATCGCGCGCACCGTGGCCGTGCGCGGGTCATCGTAGATCAGCGCCAGCTCGCCAAAGTAGTGACCGGCGTGCAGGTGCGTAATCATGCGCTCCTGCTCCTGGCCGTTCGAGTTCTTGGTCGTCTTCGTCACCACAGCGTTGCCCTTGGCGATCATGTAGAAGCGCGAGCCGCGCATGCCCTGCTGCACGATCACCTCGCCGCCCTGAAACTTGGTCGGTTTGAGCGCGCGCACGACCTGCTCCTGCTGGTTCTGACTCAGGTTGCGGAAGAGCTGCACCTGCTTCATCACTTCGTACACGGGCATGTTCTCCTGCATGAACGGCGTGAGCACGGGCTCGTCGTCGTCCTCCATCTCGTCGTCCTGGTCGTCCGGCGAGCTCAGCCACGTGGCCAGCGCGGTGATGCTGTTCGAACTGCTCGAGACGCTGGAGCGGCCTGTGGTCGGCCCGCCCGTGAGCGAGTTGGACGAGTGTGCGCCGTGGAGCGTCGATGAGGACGATGAAAACGAGCTGTGGCGTGTGTTGCTCTGCTTGGGCGAGAATACTGCATCCTCCGGTTCGTCCAGCCAGTCGTTCACTTCGATCTCGTCGTCCTGTAGGATCTCGTCGTCGGAAGACGAGTCCGAGTCCAGCGAGGAATCTGAATCCGAGTCCGAGATGTGCCTGGACTGCAGCCGCGCGATCCGCGCCTTCGAGTCCGTGCGCGTCAGCTGGTTGCCCGTCGCGGAGAAGAAGCGCGAGAGCGTCGGCGGCTTGAACTCGGCGTCCAGCGCCTCGAACGTGCGCGGGGACATCACGACCGACGACGTGCGCGACGACGACGACGCCGACGAGTGCGGCGACGACACAAAGTGCTCTTCCGCGAACGGGTCGTCGTTGATCTCGCGCAGATGCGGGCTGTCGTCCTTGGGGGTGGGTGGTGGCATCGTTCTTGCGTTATTATCTGTATCTGTGTCTGTAGTTACTGCAGGCGGCATGTCTGGCAGACTCGGCCGCTTGGCCGAGAAGAGCTTGGCCATCATGGACGAGCCGGAGGCCGTGCGCGCGAATGCGGACATGAGGCCGCTTCCGGCGCCGCTGGGGCGATCCGCCTGCTGCTGCTCGTCTGTGCTCGTAACGCTGTCCTTGTTTTGCATAGCTGCTGCTGCTGTAGTGGCGGCTGGCGCAGCAGCGGAAGAGGAGGAAGAAGATGGAAAACTGCCGCGACCCCCTGCAGCTTTTCCATCTTCTTCGCCCGACGAAGAGAAGCTGCTGCTGTTGCTGCCGCGATCGGTGGAAAGCTGCTGGCCCATGACTGCAAGGCGGCGCTGACAGACAGACAGATGTCGTTCGTCTCCGTTCACTCGCTTATGATCAATCCGCCCGTTGCTTCTCTGCTCAATAAAAGCGCTGTGGTTGTATGGGAGCGGAATGATCTCACATGGCCAGGGATTGTTGCGGTCCAATGGAAAAAGTCGCACGAAGGTTGCACGAAGGTCGCGTAATCAGCTCGAGGCCCCTTTCAAGTCGATGACGTGATGATGATCAACATCGATAACCACAGCGCGGTGTCTAACAATTCCAAGACTTGCTGTGATCAACATGCAAGTGAATTAATTGCTAGTCCCTCTCACAAAGTCTCTTCTGCACCAGGACTCAGCATTACGCTGCTTGCACAGAACCCGCAAAGCACATGATAGGGTGTCTGGTATGTTAAGTCAACTGCTTCCACTCTTAGCTCGCTCTCATGTGGTTGATGAGCGCCGTCATCGACGCACTCAGTCTGCCAGCAACGCTCCTTCCATCAAGGTCGACAAGGTCCGGATACGTCTCGCTCGGTCACTGGGACAGCTCAAAGTGTTCGTTCTCGATAGCAAAGTCCACAGCCTCCCACGTGCAGCCCTCGGTGCGATTGTCGTGCAGAAACAGCACCAACTCAAAGTCGCCATTGCGCACAGCGTTATCCATCGCTAATGACGTGCACCCCTCAGTTCGGTTCTCGTGCAGCCACTGCACCATCTCGAGCGAGCTCGCCGAGTTCATCGCCACCGTTGTGCATCCTTCGCTGCGGTTCTCGTGCAACCACTTGGCCACATCGAGATGGTTACGCTTCGCAGCCCAGTTCATGGCGTGCGTGGTGCAGTCTTCGCTTCGGTTCGCATGCAGTCACTGCACCATATCGAGATGGTCGTTTTCTGCAGCAGAATCCATCGTCAAGGCGGTGCAGCCTTCGGGGCGATGCACATGCAGCTACTTGACGATGTCCAGGTGGTTACACTTTGCAGTGGCGTACATCGCAGTCACGCTGAACCGCCCAACTTCCGTCTCGTGCAATCATTGCAACGTGTGCAAGTGGCCGTTCATCGCTGCCATCCACATCGCGTTTTCCGTACACCCTCCTTCGCGATTCGCGTGCAGCCGCTTGACCACTTCTAGATGTCCGCTCCAGGCCGCGCTGTCCATCGCAGACGACGTGCACCCCTCGGTTCGATTCGCGTGCAGCTACTTGGCAATATCCAGATACCCCGAGCCTGCAGCGGAGTTCATAGTGTCGGTCGTCCAGCCATCGGGGTACTGGTCGTAGAACCACTGGAGGTTCTCCATCTCGCCGCTGCTGCTGCAGCTGCTGGTTGCATCCGCATTAATCGCTGCGCGAAGCAGGAATTTGAGGTCGAACGGATTAATCGCGTTCTTACTTTCCTCATCGCTCCTGGTCAAGAGTCCGTGAGCCCACCTGAACGTCTCGAGATCTCGACTCGACGCCGCGAGATTCATGACGTCCAAGCGATCAAACAGACAGCCAGCAGCTACGAAGAACTTGGTGACCTCGAGCTTCCCGTTTTCAAGCGCAGTCGAGAGAAATCGGTCCCCCGTTTGCTCCGGACAGCGCTCATGGAGCCACTTGACAACAGACAAGTTACCGTTCTTGACAGCGGCGTCCATTGCCTCACGCGAGCCCCCGGCGTTGTTGGGCAGGTGTATGGCGATCCAGTTCAGAGTCTCGAGGTGTCCGTTCTTTGCGGTAAGGAACATCAAGTTCGAGTCCGACCGCGTGTACTCGTAGCGGATCGTGAGCCATTCCAAGATCCCCGTGCGTCCCAAAGCAGCCGCATCTTCGACTGCTTTCCACACAAAGCTCGTCGGACTGTACACGCCGCAGAGTCACTGGACGATCTGGAGGTTGTCGCTCCACACGGCGTGTTCGAGTCCCTTGCTGCACAGAAACACCCGGTAGCGCGCGCTGCTCTCGGTAGGCTTGCGGAACACAGTGTGAAACAGCAGAGGCACAGAGTTGCGCTCGCAGGCGTGGAGGACATTCCAGGACGCCGTGACATCCAGGAACGCGCTGATGGTCATGACGGCGTTCGAGAGCGACCGGACCTGCTGCTTTGCGCTTCGTCGGTCTCCATCTGACTCTGCGCCACGGAAGATCGCAATGACGCTCGCGGGAGGCGCGAAGTCCTGCGCCAGCATCGGCTGCTGAGAGCTGGCTCCAGCGTGCGCAGCTTGAAGAGATGCATGCATCGCCGAGTTCATCAGAGCTGCTTGATCCAGGCGGCTAGCCAAGCTTGACAATAATGCTGAGCAGTTACAGAATCAGCACCCCTTGTGCTACCTTCGTGCGACACCCGTCGGACTTCAACCCATTCCAGTCCAGCCAGCACCTTCGACTTCACGCCTGCTGCGCTTGGAAGGGACTTCGAGTGCGAGGCTGAACTGACTAAGCTCAACAGAAGGACTCGGGTACCTATTGGGTTGACTGAGTTGCGAGATTGCAGTAGCCTTCAGGGTGATCTGCGCCTCAGATAAATATCGCTTATGACTGACTGATATCTCATGGTGACAGAGCGTCTCGATAGAGTTGCAGACGCCCCACCCAGTTCGTAGTCAACCAAACGTACCAGCCGAGCCCTTGTTTATCAGCGTTCAAGTTGCTGGTAGGTATTATCCAGGCATCAGGTAGACCTTGTCTTCTTGGTGTTTGCGTCCACCCATTGAGGACGTCCCAACGTGTACTCGAGCTTAACCACTCTATGTGTGCCAAACGTGTCGTCATCATTGTTCGGGTGAGCTCATCAATCCGTGAGTGATGGTAATCAACCTCCAAGTGGAAGTCGCTTGCTGCTCACTTCTTCGGATTGGCTCCAATTGCGCGAGAACTGCATCATCCGAGAGCGCTGAGGTTTACGCACTAGCCGCATTCACTTCAACTTCATGCATGGAGGGCTACCACTCCATAAACCTGTGCTCAAGGCTGCAGTCTCGACTCGAAGTTGCGGCATACAGAACACACACCTACAGAAAGAGAGAATGCGACTTGTTTGTCCAGCGCTGCTCGGTTGACAAAGCTACTCGCGTCCTGTTTCTTCATTTCCGAATTCGCTTCGTACTCGCTGCCACCTACCACCAACCAATCACCAACCAATCACCATGGCCGCCTCCAGCTCCACCACGCCAGCTTCGCCAAAGGTCTGGCTGATCACCGGATGCTCCTCGGGCATCGGCCGTGAACTCGCTCTCTCTGCACTCGATCGCGGTGACCACGTTCTCGCCACGGCTCGCAACGCCAGCAAACTCGAGGACCTCAAGGCGCTCGGCGCTGCTGCTATCGCGCTCGATGTCACCGACTCGGAGGAGAACATGCAGCAGATCATAGCGAACGCTGTCAAGATCTACGGCCGAGTCGACATCCTCGTGAACAACGCCGGCTACTCTCTCGAAGGCGCCATCGAGGCGTGCAGGTACGCTGCAGGAAGCCGTAGGTCGTATGAGAGTCTACGCGATCACTGATCCGTTATCGTCTGGCTTGTTATTACACCCGCAGCGAGACCGAGGTGTACGCCCAGTTCAACACGAATGTCTTTGGCATCGGGCGTATGGTGCGCGCGGTACTTCCGTACATGCGCGCGCAAAAGTCGGGCGTGGTCGCGAACGTCGGGTCGATGGGCGGCTGGCGCGGGCTGCCGGTCATCGGCTGGTACTGCGCGACCAAGTTCGCGGTCGCTGGGCTCTCCGAGGCGCTGCGCAGCGAGGTTGCTCACCTGGGCATCGACGTCGTCTCGATCGACCTCGGCTCGTTCCGCACATCGCTGCTCTACGGCAACATGGTGGTCGCGAAGAACCGCATCATGGACCTGGACCCCGGCACCGAGCCGACGAAGCAGTTCCTCGCGGTGCGCAACGGCAAGCAGCCGGGTGACCCTGCGAAGGCCGCCAAGCTACTCACCGAGGTGCTCACGAAGAGCGGTCGCTGCGAGGGGCGAGCGATCCCGTCGCGTCTCGCAGTCGGTAAGGACGCGGTGCGCACGATCAACGCGGCAATGCAGAAAGGCCGCGACGAGGTGGACGCCTGGGTGGACCTTGTGTCCACCACGGACTTTGACGAAGTCGTCGCTGAAGGGGGTCAATAAACAGTCCATCCTGAGCAAGCAGTACCTCGGTTGTTCAGAATATTAGGAGACTAAGAAAGAGTGTGTGTGTGAGAGAGAGAGATAACAGCTGAGCTAACACGGCACCGTGTGATTTGCAGCTGTGTCTTTATTCCAACTAACGGTTAACTATGCTGGGCGCGAATATCCTGCACTACCCAAGCCCAAAGTCCATGGGCTTGGGCAGCTCCTTCATGAACTCCATGAAGCAGTGCTCGTGCTCGCACCACCAGCGCGTGGCCTCGAGATCGCTCACCTTCTCCTTGTCGAAGAGTACGACGATGACCTCCTCGTCAAAGGTGTCCTCCCTTCTGCCCATGTACAGCGCCACGCCGTCGCGCCGCGCCTTCTTGTCGGTCTTGCGGTACATGGTGCTGAGCGCAAACTGGACCGCATCTTGCAGCACCAGCCGCGCCTTGGTCTCGCTCGAGTCAAAGTCAATGCGTCGGCCGCCGATCACAGGCTGGTCGCTCCAGGACTTGAGCGGAAGCAACTCTGCTGGCTCTGCTGTTACTGCAGCGTCTAGGGTCTCAGCGCTGTCGTCGTCCTCTTGGCTCGAAGGCTCTATGCTGCTGTTTTCCGTGGGCGATAAAGCGGCTCGCTTGGAGGTTGACACCATCAGCTCAGACTTCATGCTCTCAAGGAGATCTGACGAGATCTCAATTGACTGTGAGACTGGAACCGACTGCAGCGACTTCTTCCGTTGCCGATTAGCCGAGCGGGGTGGTACTCTCGGGATCGCCTTCTCCTTTGGGCCAACGCTGGGCTTTGACGACTCAGCAGCCCCGCCTGTGATATCGAGCTTCCGAGAGCTGCCACTGCCTCCACCACCTGTACCACTGCGTTGCAGCATCCTTGGCGGCTGAGGCGTGG
>JAADVN010000945.1:0-11928 GCA_023335535.1 Globisporangium spinosum | reverse complement strand
TTTCTCACAGATATAAAGTGCCCGCCAAAAGTATAGAAACTGTCGATTTTTTCAAAAACTACTGCGTTTTCAGCACCAAATGATGGCTCAAATAAACGCGTTTAAAGAGGCAAACAAGTGCTAAAATCTTCGAGCGTCAAGTCTGCAATCGTCTACACAAAAGCACTTTATTCATTATCAGAGGTGAAAATGGAGTTTTGATGGCTCGGTCAGATCGGTTTTAAATGCTTAGACTGCGTAAAATTTGCTACAAGTCGGTTATAAATGATCCCCGGCACTTGGTAACCTCAATGCATCTTTTAGGCATCGAATTCAGCAAATTTTGGAGTACTTGTTGGTCAAGATCTCCCCATGCCTCTAGCACCACGCGCTCAAGAGCCTTCTTCGAGCTAAATTGACGTGCGTTCGCGTACACAGCATGCGTCATGATCCCCAGAGGTGCTCAATGGGGTTCAAGTCGAGGGACATTACCGGCTACTCCATGACGTTCACGTCGTTGCGCTGGAGCCACTGCTTGGTGATGTCCGCTCTGTGGCTTGGCGCGTTGTCGTGCTGAAATATATGGCTGTTGTCGTGCTTTTCTTCGATTAACGGCAGCAACTGAGTTTGTAGTGTATCGATGTAGCTTGGGGCGTTTTGATTTCCGTCTACAAACTTCAATTGCGTTTTCCCGCCGCTGAGAAGGCGCCTCACACCATGACCGATCCGCCGCCCGAGTGCCGCTTCACCATGACCTTGACTGGATGCTTCGAATTGTGCTAATACCTCTTCAACCCGTCGGGGCCATCCAAACTCCACCTCTTTTCGTCAGAAAAGATCACTTTGGCCCATTGCTCGCTCGTCCAGGTCGCTTTGTCACGCGCCCACAGAAGACGGGTACGCTCATGCCGCGTATTCATCTGAGTTGACTGCTTCATCTTCTTCCATTTCATATCTGGGTGGTTGTGCAAGACGCGCTAAACTGTGCGGGTGCTGAACTCTGTTTTGTTGCGTGCACTGGCATCTCCTGCGCTTTCATTACTCTTCGTTGCGGAGCGAACGAGCTGGCGCGTCCACCACTCAGTCACTTTCTTGGGCCTCCCTGGTCGCATTTTGCTTTTTTCACCGCGCTTTCCGCTTATAACACGACTGACGCTTGTTTTGCTTCGTTTGACACATTGTGCGATCTTCGTGGGCGCAACACCTGCATCATGAAGCTCTTGAATGACCTGCACTTCTGCTTCGGACAGCTCTTGACCCCTTCCCATCTTAAAAACGCTTACTTGGCAATGAAAACAATGTGTGGCCAAAAGCACACAATGTGTTTAATCGATTTTACCAGTCTGAGCACAATATTTCCCAGAATTACTATTTTAAAACCGATCTGACCGAGCCATCAAAACTCCATTTTCACCTCTGATAATGAGTAAAGTGCTTTTTTGTGTAGACGATTGCAGACTTGACGCTCGAAGATTTTAGCACTTGTTTGCCTCTTTAAACGCGTTTATTTGAGCCATCATTTGGTGCTGAAAACGCAGTAGTTTTTGAAAAAATCGACAGTTTCTATACTTTTGGCGAGCGCTTTAGGGATAGGGCTTTCAAAAAAGACTTGGCAATTTTGATGAGGTTTTTCATAAAACCTCATCACCTAATTTTGGCAGTTGGTTTTAAAATATGTACACAATGAAAGGTACACTAAACGTAGTATTAGCTACACCATTAATCAAGACTCCGCACAAAGTGCTTCACGTTTGAGGAACTGCGCAATACACTTGCGCAGCAACTGCACACACAAAAAGCTCCCCAATGAGAAAGAGCAACACAATAGCAAGCGAGCGACAATCAAATCTTCACATTTTCATACAAATCCAAGTCAATACGGCCTTTTTCGGGTGCTACGTTTTTCGTGCATGGAGGCTAGGGTTTTTCGCTAACGCGAGAAATGAACTGAAAGCTGAAATTTAGGTTTTGGCTCGCTACGTCCACTTTAACGCTTCGTTTATGTTCATTCCATGACTTTGTTGAGTTACGTGATGACTTACTGCGTCATGAACAGTGGGACACACTGCAACATAGTGAAAACAAGTACAACGAGCAGCCTGAACTTCTCATCGCGTGAGCATGGAAAGTTATTCACCCACGCCCGCTAAGTTGACAGCAACACACGCACGTTTCGCCAATTCCGCATTCTGGGCCCACAACACATAGAGAAACCGAGGTGGGCGAGCAGAGCAGGACACGGACACGGACGAGCGATGATCGGCGGCGGCATGTGGACGCGCAAGTGCACATGTCTGGTGGAGACCGAGTCCGACTCGGACGCCGAGAGCGACGGCAGCGGCAGCGGCAGCGAGCAGCCGGCGGCGTCGGTGCTGCTTTTGGACGCGTCCGCGCGCGCAGCGAGCACATCCGTGCTGGCTTCAACAAGCGGAAACAGCAGCGGCAGTCATGGCGCGCCGCTGGTGTCCGCGTCTACGTCGCTTTCGGACCTGGCGGCACTTACCAGCACGCCGCCGTTCACACGCCTGCCGCGCAAGACGTCGGGCGTGCGCGACCCGATCACGACGTCGCACGCACTGCACAACTCGGAGGCGCTCCGCCAGGCGCAGGCGCTGCAGAACGTCTTTTGCGCGTGCTACGAGACCGAGACCGTGCTATCGCTTGTGCAGAAGCGCGAGCGCGCCATGTCGCCCATGCAGATGATGCTGCTCGAGCCGGAGAACATCGCGCAGGTGTTTATTTACGCGACGAACTTTCCTGAACCGAGCAGCAGTCAGTACAACCACAGTCACTCGCATCACCATCACCACAAGTCGAGCCATAACCAACTACCGATTGTGCGTGAAGGCGATAAAAAAGAGCTGCAGAGTCGAAGCCCGATCGCGGACCCAGAGAAGTACCGACGGCCGTACATTGCGACTGAGATCATCGTGCGCTTTTACCTCAAGGCGATAACGTGGCACGGCTCGCCCAAGATGCTCTCGTCCACATCTCCAGCGACTGTCGCGAAGAGCAGGGGCCAGCAGCGTGACGGTGAAGAGCAGCAGCCAGTGGGCGAAGATAGAGCATCGTCACATTCTGCGAAGAGGAACGAGTCGCCGACTTCCAAGAGCTCGGACAGGAAAAAGCCATCGCCACTGCCGATCACAAAGCCGTTTCTGCTGGACTTTGCTGGGAGCTTTGGCCGCTCGTCTTTCTCGAAAATGGGTTTGGGGCGAGGCAGCAGCAGCGGTGGCAGCAGCAGATTTTCTGATCAGAGCGAAGCGAGTGCGGCGGTGCGAGGGTACATCCTGCACATTGAAGAACTGACTTTGGTCGAGTGGAAACGCATTTTCTCGGGCATGTATCGTTTTCTGTGGAGGAAGCCAGTTTATGAAGACAAATTGGGAACAGGCAAGCCAAGCGCTCTTGGTGAAGAAGACTGCGAGACGGGGATCGACAGCGTTTTGCTCGCGAACATGTGCAGAATCACCAAGAATTTCGCGGTGTACCCATCAGTGCATTCGATCTTAACGAACATCGAAGTTCCAGGGAACAAGACTTTCTTTGCGCAGTTTGCTCACCACGCGTACAACCCAGAAGTGTCTTCGCTGCTCCATGGCCTCATCCATCTCGCGCAAAGACGCCAGTACCCATTCCAGTCGATCCTCCAGAGTCTCGTGCAGCAGATCATCGATGTACCACCAGAGGTCAATGCAACAGCTGCGACATCTCAGTTCAATCTGAGAGACCCGCTCGTTCATGCGCGCGTCAGTGGCTGCGCTGACATTCTGGTGAAAATACTGACGCAGCAGTTCCCGAACACGTTCTGCTACTACATCCAGGCGAAGATCCAGCTGGCGTCGTACGAGAGCGTGGAGTCTTTTGAAAGAGAGATTTTCCCGCCGAAGGTTCTTCCTAATGACCGATCTCTGCACGAACAGATCAAAGATGGCGTGATGATGGCGCTGCTCGAGAAACCGGAAATCGTGACTCGGGTCGCGGAAGTTGGAGTCGCCGAGATCCGGTACTTGGATGCAAATCACGCGGATGGTGCCGGCATCCCGTCTTCGCTCGTGATCGATACTCTGAAATGTGCAATTGAGTACTCGCTCGCAGATAAAGCCCAGATGAGTTTGTTTGTGCCGCCCGTTCAGCTTATGGTGGAAACGCTCTGCGCTGCGATCAACTACCACCAGCACATTTCGACAATCTCGGAGTTTGCCTCTCGTGACTGCTTCAGTGATAGTGACTCTGAAGACTCCCAGGATGGCGATCGAGAGGGTATAGCAGACGACAAATCAAAAAGCGACGAGCTCCAAAATCAGTCAACGCTGCCGCCGCGAGTCCTTCCGATGGCTACTTCGCCGGTAGCACCTGAAATGGCGAGACGGCAGTTGCAGCATAGTTTCATTGAGCCTCCAGCGACGTGTTTCTCGCCAACATCTGGGAAGCGCGTAATCAATCATCGTCCACTGGCATCCATCCTGCTCGTCATCCACGTAGTCGAGTTTTTGGATGCTGCCATTCATATGGGCAAAGAGTCAATCGACAGGCAGTTGGCAAAGTTTGATCTCGCGACGTCGCTCATCGACATTTTCCAGAAATTCCCGAAAGCGAATATCGTGCATTGTCGAATCGTGAAGCTGTACCTGAATCTCTTTGATCGCGTCGCGTCAAATGGGCGAGTGAACAACCCGCTCTTGCGCAGCGTGTTTCGTCCCCCAGACTCTATTCTGGACTTCATCTTGTGGAAGCTGCACCAGAGTTCTGTGACTCATCAGTACGACGCTCACTTGGCGATCCTCGGTGTCAAGATCCACAAGATATGCAGCTCCCCAAGGTTGGAGCAAGAGCTGATTCGTCAGTATTGCAACAGCTTTGCTGGTTGGACCGAATTCAGTTCCTCGTTGGTCGCATCCCACTACCAGCAGATTGACGCGCTCGATGATGCTCTGCTGGGACTTGGCTCGCTGAGAAATGGTGGAGCGGCCAACGGAGTCAATGGGAGACGAGGAAGTGACGGCACTGACGATGTGTTCCCGCTTGCACGTCCTTCGTCGTCTGCAACGGGCTTCCTCTCGCAGGAATTAGAGCCGTTTCGCCGACTGCCGATGGAGAAAGAGGGTTTCGGTTCTCCCCAGAACCTCGCCATGGGAAATGAAATCATCAACCCGACGGATATGTTTCGAAGTCGCTCGCAAAGCCAGTACCCGCAGTCGATCATTGATGTGCTGAAAGGAGACACAGTGACCTCGTTCAACGCAATTGAAGACGACGCCAGTATTTCTGGGTATGTCTACCAAAAGCGATCGAAATGGGTCAAAGTGCACCTTCGCTTTGAAAAAGAGAGCTGCTTGCTCATCTTAGAGGATGCTGCAGCCACTGCGCAAGCTACAGCCGCTGGCTCTCCGGTGAAAGTGAAGGCGAATTCAACGACCAAGCTCAAGCAATTTCTGATGGCGAAGACACAGCACTGGACCTCGCGACCCAAGAAGCTCGTTGTGTGCAATGCACGGAAATGGATTGCGTTCGGGCGAAGCGTCAAGAATCCAGGTGTCGGTGCGTTCGGTTTCCAGGTGGAAGTCTTTGATCGAAGTCGTGAAGTGGACCAGACGCTCACTTTCGTGACACGATCGGATGCAACTCGGACGATGTGGTATGAAGGCATGCAGCAAGCGATGACAGAGTCCCAGACGATGCGGAATAGCATCATGGAGGAAGACGACGAAGGGAATATCATGCTCGTGAAGTGCGTGGCGACAAAGCGAGAGGGGCACGAGATGATCTACCATGTTGTCCCAAATGTGCACCTGCTCGGACCAATGGTGTCGCCGACTTTCTTCATTAAGTCTGAAGTGCCAGAGGAGCTCCCATTTTGGGGAACTTTCCACGGCATCCACGGCATCATCCAGTATGTTTCGCTGCTAAATCGATGCGTGCGGGTTCTTTCGGTGGATGAGAAGCGCATGTACGCAAGCGGGTATTCGGTCATCGTCGAGTTTGATGCAACGTTCCAGAGAGTTGAATCGGCGGAAACGGAGCAGAAAATGCCGATTCCGAATGGACACGGAGCAAAAGAACAACCAGGCGCAGGAGCGGATTCGAACACTGTGACGTGTTCCTGCACGGATACGTATCTGGTCACCGGCAACCAGATTATCTGTCTGACGCGCACAATCGCTGATTCCGAGAAGCTCATGGAGATTTTGTCCGATTATGAATGAGTTAGCTGCTGATGCAAAGTCAGTGGTACGATCTGGTCAACCACGCGATGATCTCTTGACGACTCAACTCGCCGTCGCCGCTTGTATCGAACTCGCTAAAGACATGGTCGATTTGTTTGCTGGACATCGCCATCCCGAGCTCTCCGCAGAGAAGCGCGAATTCGGCTTTGCTGATCTCCCCGGTGCTGTCTTTGTCGATGTCTTGGAAGAAGAGCTCAAAGCGTTCTTCATCGGTCTTGCCAGCACCGTAGCGAGCTTTGAGCTCCTGGAAGATGCGGCTGAGAAGCACTGGCGGCTCCCACGTAGACTCGCCCGTGATGCTGTTCCAGTAGTACTGCGAGCCAGGGTTTCCAAGTACAAACAACGAATCAGTAAACAAGATGGTTGGTTCGAGCGAAGAATCAAGAAACTACACTTGCCGTATTCCCATAGCCATCGTCGTACGGCTGCCACGCCTCAGTGATGCTCTGAGCGCTGTGGGTCTCATTGTTGCTGTCACAAAGCTGCTGTTGTTGGCGAGGTGATGCGATGAACGCCGGCATCTCCCACGCCGTTTCCCCCCGTGCGAGCGTCCACAAAGTACTCCAGCCCGCTGTTTGGGTCAAAGTCGCGCTGAAAGAACGACTTGAGGTACTTCCTGAATTTGCTGCGCTCGATTCGTGCGCGATAGATGCGCTGTAGTTTGATCGCTGCTGCAGTTCGCTCGGAACCGGTGGCGTTACGCGCGTTGCACTCGATCACAGCTTCCTGGGTCTTGGGGCGCTCGTGGAGATTCTTCAGCGACGAGTGCATCATGAACATCTCGGATTCAGTGACGTCAGACGTCCATCGGACGTTGCCGTGTGGCCTGGTTGTAAGGAAGCACACGGTTGCAGCCGCTCCAGAACTGTGGAACTGCGTGATTTGAAACGAGTGCGCAGTTTGGAACGGAAGCGTCTTCTCCAGACTCGTGCCGTCGAGGTAGCAGTATCGCAAGTGCGGCATCGAGTACATTCCAGTGGGGATCGTGCCTTTGAGCTTCGGGTTGTGCAGCTTGAGCGTCTTGAGGAAACGCAGGTGCACGATGTCGCTCGGGGTCTTGCCGCAAAGCCCGTTTCCAGACAGATCGATCGCAATGACATGGTTGCGCTCCCACGTGACGCCAAACAGCGGGAACTAGGTCTCCATCGTGCCTCTCGCCAACAGATTTTCGGCGGACTGCTTTGCGGCTTGCTCGAGTGCGTGCCATCCAGTCTGCTTCTTCCAGGAACTCAATTCGCTCTCACTTGTGCTTCCTCCCGTGGATCGAAACAGTCGGCAGAGCGCTTGGATCTCCAGTTGGCTCTGGGAAACATGTCTCTTCTCGTGCGAAGGCTGCGCTTTCTTACCGAGCTGCGGGTGCTACTGCGGTTCGTTACCCTGGGACTGCGTCATAGCTGTGGATGTAGATGCGGATGTGGATGCAGATGCGGATGCTGAAGAGAATATACAAGGATTAGTCTGTGGCAGAAAAGAGATTTGATCTGTTGTCAATGCTATCCTCAACCCCTGTGGCAGTACTTCTCTCTGAGCTGCTCTTTGAAAATGTGAACTGACTATTCTTGTCAGCAAGTAGAAATAGCCACATATAGTAAGTATCATGCTGATTCATCACCTCCGGAGTCTATGAGAATGATCTTGCTCCTCATGCTTCAGTATTTTTGCTCTCAGATGGACGCATGCACAGCAGCTTTGGCAGTACTCTCGGTCTCAAGCGCCAGCTGACAACAAGCACACAAGACACGAACATTAGAGAAGACAAAATCCTTCCTTCGAGCAGCACGGACACCTCCAGTATCAATCTTTGCTAAAAGTTGCTGCCGTCGTCTCTCCAGTGCGCGCTTCACACGCTCACTGTGATCATCACCCACTGGACGAGTCCCATCACCATCACCACTGCCAACTGCACCAACAGCTCGCTTTTGCGCGAGCTCCTCGTGAACGCGCTTGACGAACTGGAGGAGTCTGCTGCTGCTCTGCTGAAGTCAGCGACCAGCAGATGCCGCGCGAGGTCCTCGTCGGTTCGATGCGCACAGAGCAGCACGATCGGATGGATCCCACTTGAACCACCATTGTCAGGTCGGTAGTATTAGTTTTTCATTGAAACCAAGTGCCAAAATCCGCATCAAAGACGAGACTCACCATAGGAACAGAGCGCGACGATGTGAGCTGCCGGCGACCAGCTGATGTCCACGACAGGGTACTGGTGAAAGAACGGTTTCCCCCAGATGCCTCGCTGGAACTTCTGACCCTGGACGCTCGCAAACAGCAGGGGGACGCCATTCTCCGACCCGCTCACAACGAGCCGGCCATCGGGGCTGAACGCGCTCTTGCCCATCGTCTTCTCGCCCACGACGCCAGTGTAGCTCTTGTTGAGCAGCAAGTATGACCGCAGCTCGTACTGCAGAATGGCGCTAGGCTGCGTATGCACGAGCAAGTGCTGCTTTCGCGGGTGAAGCTGCATACTCGTGACGGCCGTCTAGCCTGTGTGGATGGTCTTGGTAAGCTCGTAACATGGAATTGATAGTGAAGAAGACGAAGATGTAGGCTTCCAGACTGTGAGGGTACCCTGCGCGTCGCCGCAGAAGAGCCGTCCAGACTTTGGACCAATGTGAATACTATGCACCGCAACTTGGCTGACTCGGAGTCGGCCGAGTTCACTGTCTTGTGGCCCTGTAGGTGAGCTTGCCATACGACTTTGGCTGGGAGTACACCAGAACCGAACGAGGCCATCCAGCGCCTCAGTGATGGTGAAATGCTGCTGAGCGCTCACAGGATGGAAGATGCCACAGTACACGAAACACAGCGATGGCGAGTGCTGCCAGATCAAAGCACAACTGCCTGGCAACCCATTTGCCATCATCAGCCCCCACAATCGAGCTGTGCCATCTGAAGAGACCGAAATGAGATGCTGAGAGCTCTGATCCTACTCCAAAGTGTAGATCATGGCGCGATGACTGCGACTTATTTGCACCACTTGGCTCGAGTTGACGTGGTAAACGTGCACAAGGAAGTCGCCCCCGCAGTCCGGACTGATCGCTTCCGCGAGGAACAACCCGCAGGGGCTGAATGCGACGCATGAGCAGCCCTTTTTGCCCGTCAACAGGCGACAGAGCACGCGATGCGACACGAGACGCGACTCGGTTGGACTGCGTTTGCACACAATAAGCGGGTCGATCATGCTCATTTGCTGACTGTCTATGTTTGTCATTTGAGATGGCGCAGTGTTAGTGCTTGGACTGACTGGAGAGGTCTGCTATAGCTCCTGGTTGGTGTCCACTTCAGATGGACTATTCTTGGTCTCGTCATCAGGATCGTGATCACCAACTGGCTCTGCGTTGTTGTCCTCCTGAGTGAAAGACTAAGAATGACTAGCTGCCGTGGTGTTTTCGCCAGCGACAGCTACAGGCGGGATGATCGGCCGAATGTCTACGTAGATCGTCGATGGCACCACCGCTCTTCGTCGCTTCTGGTATTGCAAATAGACTACTGGGACGCTGGCAGTAGCACGAGCATTCGCAGCAGACGCATGGCTGCTCCCTGATGGTATTCATCGCCACTGTGACTTTGCCTGGAACTGGTCCATCCACGTCATGATCTGGTACTCGTACAGCTGCAAACGAATGGAGCCATTTTCTGCTTGAGCACCACCGCTACCACTACCACCACTGTCAATATCCTGTTGCTGCAGGTCCGAGTCGTCAAGAGGAGACAGATTGCAAAGCATGATGTCGCCTTTCTCGCTCACGGGACTGTAGAACGCTCACGCGATGCCGAGGCTGTTGCCTCCCACCACCTGGCTCGGATCTCGTACTCTGTTCCTCTTCTTCTTCGCCTATTTGCTCGAACCGCATGCCGTTGTGCTGTTTGGTTCTCACATTTTTCGTTGCCTTCTTCTTTTCTGCTATGGGGATCTCAAAAAGCAGCAGCGAACGTGGCGATAAGAAGTCTACCAGTGTGATCGGGAACCGCAACGACTGGTACCACTTGAACGCGTCTGTAAAACAGGATTGGGCTCTTTGATTAGCATCAGCACTTTCAGAACAAAGCACTAGCAAATCTGTACGTACTTGCATAACTGCACGAGTAGTTGAACTTTGCATGCGGCGTGGTACCCATCGGAAGCACCGGCTTCCCCGCAAAGCGGTCGACCAGATGCACCTGCACCTGGGGCTTCGAGTACACGCCGAACGGCAGCTCGTCACACCGCTCAACAAAGAGCTCGATCCAGCACTTCTTAGCGATCGGAGCGAGCGCTTCAACCTGCGCCTGGGCTATAGGCGAGAGGGGATGAGGAGGTGGAGATTGTCCTGAAGAAGGCGTTCGAAGCGTCTCCATTGCCAGGATGAGGCGCTCGGCTCCCCAGGGCATGCAGGAGACAAGCGACCGGTTGCTGCCAAAGCAACTGCCAAGCGACAGGTTCAGTCGCGGTCCTGAGATGCGCGCATTGCCGATCTGTGAATTCAAGGTACTGCTGTTATTGTTGTCATTGTCGCGTGGGGTACTGGTCGTGGACAAACGGCTCTGCATCGGAGCACTCTTGGCCTCCTTCATGAACTCTTTCTTAGTCTTCTTCTTCCTCTTCGTCTTCTCACTGTTCTTCCGCTTGGCTTCTTTGGGCTTCTCCGGCGACGCCAGCGGCGTTGTCGTATCAGTTCGCACGAGTAGCGGTGACTCGGACTCGGTGTTCGGCACAGCGTTCGCGACGTCATCGCGTGCTCTCTTTGCTTCTTCGTCCAGCGATTTCCTGAGTAGTCCCTTGAGTTCACTCGCATTTGTGGGTAGATTCCCACTGCTGAGGGGTCACTAACTGCAGCAGCAGCACTATTAGTGCCACCATCACTTGGTGCGTCGACGCTCAGTGTGGACAGACCACTGTCTTTCTTGTCCTTTGCCTTCTTGGCCTTGGGTTTGCTGGACGCCTTGGACGGCGAGCCATCGTCCTTCACCACCGATCAGCTAACATTAACGCTCTTGCTTGGGCGAGCTGAAGTTTAGCACTGGGTTGATCAATGGAGTCTAGTGGAGGCTGAGCAGAACGGTCGGGGCACAAACCTTCCAAGAGCCTCTGAGGCCGACGTCTTGGCTCTCCTGAAAATACCTGGAGAAGACAAATAGATATACAGAGAGGCACTTGACGGAGGGTTATGATAATGAGAAACTCTATTGAATGGAATGGTTGACCTGATCGTTCTGCGGAGATGACTTGTGATCGGTTTGGCTTTGCTAAGTTGGCGGTGGTAGAGAAATCAGATTCGCAAGGGCGACGACGCCGTCGCAGCCTGGCACAGCGACGATCGGAAGCGCGAGGGCGACTCCAGCACAAAATCCACCTGATTGAGCAAACCGTCCCAACAGTGTTGAGAAGAAGTTAGTCCACTTCCCATTCAGCCATGCTGCTGATACATTCTTGGTGATTTCGCACCATTTCGTGGATCATCCGATGACTTTCTGGCGCAATGTCGTTCTCGAGCAAGTACATTTTCACCTCTTCTGCTCGCAACACGATCGAATCTCTCGGTGCCAGGCTGTCCAAACAACAAGAACGATCAGTCATCATGAGCACATCACACTGCGAGTCTAATTCAATCTCGTATAGAACTCAGCCAGCAACATCAAAGACGAAGCAGAATACGCACTCGAGCGCTGGCGCAAAGCCCGTCTTGGAACACGACGTCGTCACGCCAAAGAGATATCGGTACACCCGCAGCATCAGCTTGATCTC
>JAADVN010000944.1:0-11942 GCA_023335535.1 Globisporangium spinosum | reverse complement strand
TTTTTCGCCGAAAGCAGTCGAATGAGACTGCTTTCGTGATTGGCTATAAAACGAGGCCTTTTTTCTTTTCTGAATCGTGTTATTGGCCAATATATCCACAGAAGTCACCATTTTCACGTTTTATTGGCGCGCACTGTACTCACACCCTTTGATGCATAGAACAGCATGCACTTGGAGAAAATATGCTAGCTGTATTTTTTTCCGACAAACTCGCTGCACGGATTTCGACAGATCCATCACCTGTCGAAATTGTGTCACGAAAGGGCTTTCTCTCGTACTTACCTGCCACAAAGTGCGCGCTTGCGAAACAAAAACAAGAGCTGTTTGAACTCCTCGATTGAGCCAAAGTGGCTTGTGATAACTCGCCTGCCCAGTCGTTTCGGGGCAGACTAATACGTTACACTAAGCCGCAGTGTACAGTTCAGTACTGGTACTCTGATCACACTCGATTGCACGCTGGTGGGATCGTCATTAGGCCACCAAGTTGGTGCAACTGAATTGTGGGCACGCAGTCTCCAGTCACAAAGCGAGAGAGCATACCGGTATAGCAGTTTGAACGGACCCGGTGCCTCCTGAAATGGTTTTGCCGCGTTGCTAGTACTGTATACTGAAATGAGCATCGTCTGCTCGTTCAGCTGGAGAAGTGAAAGAGGTCAGTTGAAAGGGTAAAAAACGCGCCATCAAAGCAGACATGAGCGTCAAGTGCTCTCAAGCGGGCGTAGCGAGTACAGTTGGGTTGGACTCTGCGACTTGGGTGGGCGATCCAAGCGACCGTAGTTTGTCGAATGGAGCGAGTAATCCAATGTATGATTCATCAAGTGCTGAAAATATTATACAGGGACCATTCTCATTACTAAACACCCAACAAAAGCTATACCCTTCCAAAATCGATTTTCTCTCAGATGACCATCACTCAGCATTTTCAAAATTGGCGCGCTTTTTGAAGCGCTATGGCGCGCGCCGCACAAACCACCACAAGGGCAAACGCAATAGACCGAGAGCTGCACGGATGCCAACTCACACAACGCGTGTACGGCTGACAGCAGCGCAGAAGCTGGCGCTGTGCAAGCGCCACAGTGACCACCCCGAACTGTCGCTACGCGCTCTATGTTCATGGGCTGGCGCGACTTTCAAGCTTCCACGGAACCCTTCGCCCGCAGCGCTGCTGATGCTGTTCAAGCAGCCACTCACCGAGGACGCTGTGCGTGCCAATCCTGCCCGCAAAACAAGCCGGTGTGTGTACTATCCGTCCCTTGAACACGCTCCCGTGCGCTGGATCAAATGCTGCGAGCTGCTGCAGATGCCGGCGGTGACGTGGGCGACAATTCGCGCAAAGGCGATGACGATTCGCAGCGCTCTAATGCGTGACGCTGCCTACGTCCCCACACCAAGCTCGAGAGCATGATGTCCTCGGACGGGTGGCTCCAGAAGCTGCAGGAGTGGCATGGACTAAAGCCGGGGGTGCACGGGGAGGCAGCATCTGCGCGTGCTGCTGACGCCGACGTAGGTCGAGCAGCTTTGCGGATAATCGTCAGTAAATACAGCCTACGTGACATCTTAACAGAGACGAGACTGCCTATTTCTACTGCATGGGACCTCGAGTTGAAGATTCGATTTATATAGCTTAGAAATCCAAGAGAATCCAGTGGAGCATAAAGACATGTGGCACCTGTGTCCAACAGCATAGACACGCGACCAGTGTCCAGTGTCTCATGTCCTACCCCGAGGGCGCTCCCTGGAGAAAAAAAGAGACGAAGTAGGAAGAAACAAAAAAAACTCAAACACTCACTTTTCAATTAACCATCAATCAAGCAACCACTTCCGTCTCAAGCCTCTTCCACTTCTTCCGTCTCGCACCAAGTCTCTACCGCAGCACTCGGCTCCACCACATCCAGCGCCACTCTTCCCCTTGCTTCCTCGCCCAATTGGAGATCATCCCTCTCGGTCCTTCGGCTATACCGATCATCGTCGCTTAAGTGCGACCGATCCTTACAGCTTCACCGCACCGCGTGAGCAAGCACTTCTCCAACGTCATGCTGCACTTCCTCCCTCCCAACACTACAGCCCATCTACAACCACAGGATGCAGGCATCATCCAGTCGTTCAAAAGCCAGCTAAACAAGATCAGAAACGCATACGTGGTGGACAAACTTGACGAGTTGCTGGCGCAAGTGGATGAGGTAGGAAAGGAGAACGTCGAGCTGAGTGCTGAGCGGCTCTTTAATGTGAGCATTCTAGTGACAATGCGGTGGGCTCAGCAGGCTTGGGACACGGTGACGAAAGCCACAGTCACAAACTGCTGGCGCCTCACCGGCATACTTGCTGAGGACATCTTCGAGCTCGTCGCTGGCATGGACAAGCTGCGCATTGGGCCGCATTCCATCTGCCAGCTCGTAGTTTAACTCCCTCCATACTTCTATATTTGCGCATTTTTATTCCCTGCGAAATAATTTTTTTGGCCTCATTTTTGCTGTTTAGTAATGAGAATGGTGCCTGTATCGTCACGCTGTTGTTGGAAACATCTGTGTTTGTGTGTCGTTATCGATATTACGGTATGTGTTTCTGTTCATGATTTATCATGCTTTGTGTGTACTGCGTCCGCAAATCAGCACGTTAAGTTCGTCTTAAGTTCGAGTAGACCCGGATGCGTTTCCTTGCGATCCGATTGAGACGAGATGGGCTATCGCGCAGACATCCGAGAGGCTTCCTGGATGTCTCATCCATGACGGTCCACTTTCGAGAGTGAAGACGGGACGACTCGAAAGTGAAGGCCTGTCACTTCCATTGACGTCCGCATCGTCCGCGCATGCTCCAAGATTTAGGGCATGACGACCCCACCAGCCAGCCAGCCAGCGACCCGACAGATAGATAGATACACAAGAGGCCGACGAGAAAGTGTGTGTGCAAATGTTTATAGACAACGCCATTACAGCCTACAGAGATGTCACTTGCTACTCACTCACTGCGCTATCGCCCCCTTTTTCTAAGCAATTGAGGACGACATTCGCACTTCTTGACTGCCGGAGGCATGTTAGACCTTCTTGCCCTTGTCCTCGTCCTCGACGGCTTTTTTGCTGTGCGCGTACTGCACGGGCTTGCGCGCGCGCGAGTCGACGCCCAGCCAGAGCAGGTCGGGGCGGCTGTAGTGGCCGCACGTGTCGATGAGCATGCGCACGCCGAGGATGTGGCGCTTGTCCAGGTCCGCAAACACCAGACCCTCCTGGGTCGGCGGCAGCGGCTCCGTCAGACGGCAGCCGTCCGGTCCGAAGATTGCGGCGCCGCCGCCTCCTGGGGTGTTGTACACTGGGTTCTGGCTCGTGTTCATGAGGTCGATGCCAGGCTGCAGGACGAGTCCCGTGGCCTGCACCACGAACGTGCCGCTCTCCACCGCGTAGACCTGTGAGAGCGCCGTGCAGCCTTCGATGCCCATCCCCCAGTGGCCTTGGCCGGCGACGTGCGGCACGAGCGCCGGCCACGCCGACACGTGGATCTCTTCGCGCTGCGAGTGCGTGTGGTACTTGAGCAGCGGCTGCGTGTGCTCCCAGCACGCGAGCGCGCCGACCCGGCCGACTGCAGGCACGTCCGCCACGTTCAGCAGCGAGTCGCCCGAGCTGTCACCGAACACTGTGCGCTCCACGTGCGTGGGCTTCATCTTGCGGCGGACCATGAGCAGCTCGCCCGAGGCGCCGGAGATCGTGGCCTGTGAGATGTACAGCGAGTTGTTGTCGTTCTCCGAGAAGCCCAGCACGACGCTCACGTTGTGCGCGGCCGCCGCGGCGCGGATCTGCTCCATCTCGGGCGAGTCGACGCGCAGCGAGTTTGCGATGTATCGCGTCGTCATCTCGGGGTCCATTGGGCGCGACCAAATCCACGCCGGGTACCCAGGCACGAAGCATTCCGGGAACGCGACGAGCGCCGCGCCGCCCGCGGCCGCATCAGCGATCAGCGAACAGGTCTTCTTCACGCTCGCCTGCAGGTCGAGCCATCCGGACTCGGCTTGCACGGCCGCGACACGGACGATGGGGGACGGGGTGGAGGAGGCCATTGCTGCTCTTGGAGGTGGCGGAGGAGGCAGAGGTATCTTGAGGCTGCTGCTGGAGGGGCTTGCGGGGAAGCGCGCGGATTGAAGAATGATACGTGGGCACCAGTTCCCATTTGCACCAAGTTGAACACAATCGGGTATCCGTGATGGTGGTATCTGATAAGTACGTATGAAGGGCCGATCTTCTTGGATCTGCACCCGGACTGTCGATTCCTGCACCTCAAGGGAAGTTCAGTGGCAGCAGCCATTTTGTAGCTGCGATGTGGCGGGAGTCAACCCCAAAGCAGCCGCTGCAACCACAGTCCAATGATATGACACCGACTGGCGACTAGGTACGCTTTTCTGCTGTTTTGTTTCGCTAGCATGCGCACTTTTTCGGGAAGATGCCTTCGGTTTCTTTTTCCGACACAAACAAGTCCACTTTGCTTGTCGAAAAACATTTACGGCAAACCCAGAGTATCTTCTCTTTTGGGGTGCAGTATTCAGTCGTCGTGCTCGTGGGTAGTATTCGTGTCCTTCAGCGTCGTGCCATAGACAACTGCTTCCAATGAGCAATAGCATGAACCTGCTACTGTTGTGACACTGTTAGCGGTAGCTCAAGTTACATTGACTAGGGCGTTTATTGTCGATTGTTTAGCGCACAACGTGATCAACGTAAGGTTCATTTATACTTCTCTATTATATTATACCGGGTTTCATGTACTCTTGGGCGTTCGAATGCATCCGCTCTCCATTGAGCTGCATCGTCACCATACTTGGAGTCTGATGCAGTAAGCAACCTACACCTGCTCATGCGCTTGTGTGGCTATGGATGGCGAGACCAACGCTACGAAGTGGCTGCTGTCATCTTCTTGGAGGTCCTGATGCAGATGCTGTTGGTGCAATATTGGCTGGATCTGCACCAAACTGACCACCGACAGCTCTCGCTCTCTTGCAGCAGGTACACCCTCGCCAGTCGCACCCACCACCGCCAGCACTGGCAGTGCATACTTGGCTTTGGAATCACGGTAGATCACGCACAGCACCACCTGGATGCTGCTGAGCAGTGCACCGAGGATATTCGGCAAGAGCACGAAGAAGTCGTACGCCACCATCGTGTAGCCGATCCAGAGACAGCAGTTGACCAAGTTGACGACGCACATCGTCTTGGGCAGCGACGCGGCCGACTTGGTGCGCAACACGCTCTTGATGGCGGCGAGCGGTGACGCGAACATCGCGACACCGCAGACGATTGTCACGATCCCGACGACGGTATTGACCTCGTGATCGGATTCGTGCGTGACATGCGTCGTGGCGAGCACGACGTAGACGGTGAAGAGCGCCAATACCACGGCGCTAGCGGCAAAGAGCTTGTGCACGCGCGCGCGGTCGGTGGTCCACCTGTAAAACACGCCGATGAAGGCCGCACACGTGAGCAGCCCGAAGACCGCGACGACGAACAGCGGGAAGATGTTGTTGACGAGGTACGCGTACGCCACCAGCGTGTAGCAGAGCACGAAGAGCAGTACGACTGGCAGCACGCGGACGTGGCCCGTGGCGCGGTTCCGGTGCACGCGGTAGAAGTCCGGCAGCGGAGAGACGCGCACGGCAATGGACGAGAGGATCGTCAGCACTGTGAAGACTTGGTGTATCGTGGATGTCGTCATGACAGGGCGTAGTGTTGTGGAGTGTGGCGGTTGGAAGGAAATTCCGAAATGGACGAGTGTAGGTGGAGGAGACTTCTGATCGAAGAGCGACATCCAATTTGCACCATTCGACCCCGCTGTTTGCGCGCCAGCTCACGATTGCGCGCACCGGGATCTGGATTACTCAGAATATTCAGATGGTGCTGAAAAGCAGTTGATTGTTTTTAGCCAATCCGTTTGCGCGAACAAATCCGCATGCGTCAGTCAACGGCCCAATATATATCTCCAGACAGACAGACAGACAGACAGACACGTCTGAGACGTCGCTGTCCATGACAACAGTAGCAGGCAAGCGCTGCGCTGTGGCACATGACGAGCGCAATAGCGACTCGCCTGTGGACCAGCAAGAGGAGAAGACGGAGCAGAAGCCTCGACGCAAGCGCGCGTACCGCAAGGCGCTACACGCCATCCGCAAGGTATGAACGCCTGGTCTTCGAGTTCCTGTGGTCAAAGCTCACGTCTCTCGAACTGAACCCCATTTAGGAGGAAACAGAGCAGCTCTTACACGAGCTGACGGCGCTGCAGAGCCAAGTAGAAGTGCTGAAGACCCGCGTGCTCTCCGCCTCCTCAACATCATCCTCTGGTGATTCTGACACGTCTCTGTCGGCGGCGAGGAGGAGGAGCTACGACGCATCAACGGCCGAGAAGGCGCTCGCAAACCAAGTGCTGCGGCGCGCGCTGCGCAGTCGGCAGCGCGAGTTTGCGCGCGTGCAGGCGCAGCTCACCGAGTACGCGCTCTTTGTACGAGTCCCGCTGGTTTTGTGTTCATGAGGGTGGATGTTCATAGAGTCGGCATATTAATTGATCTGACTCACTGCTGCTGCTACTGCAGGATGTCCAAGCTGGCAGCCCAATCGAGCGCGTGATCCGCCTCCCGCGCGACGAGCACGAGCGCATGGCAGTCCTCACGGAGCTCCGGCCGGTGATGCTGAGAGACGGCGCCGCGTTCCTCCACGAGCGGCTCCCGCGTGCGCACCGGAGTCGCGCGATGCACGAAGACTTTGGCTGTGAGGCGGCGAACGGCGACTACCTGTTCGCGTCCCTCGCGACGCTCCCATTGGAGGGCACGCCGGCAGGCTCCAGACGTCCGTCACCGAGTGTGCGCGCTGTGTTCGATGCGCTGCTGGGGTATTTCTCGGCGCTAGAGATCACGATCTCGGAGACAGTGGGCCACACCACGATCCGCGAAGACGACGACCGCTCCGACGAGGCCAACGCCGGCATCCTGCACAACCGCTTGGTGTCGATCTTGCCTGACGGCGTCCGCATGGAGTCGAATACCCTATTTTTCTCGTCCTTCGATGATGAGCACGGTGGTGACGAAGCCGGAGGACAAGACGGGCACGGCTACGGACTCATCGTGTGCAATTACATCGACGACGACGCGCGCTACCCGTACCAGCCGAGTCATCGCGTGCGCCGCGACCTAAGTTCGGTCATTGAGATCGCGCGGTATCCGCGATCTACTCGCAGTAAAGGCGACGTCAAAGGGCCGACGTCAGCGCCAGATAGACAACGACAATCAATACCATCGCGTCGCCGAGCAGATAGCCCCCATGATATTGAAGACGTGGTCGTGGTCACGCGGTGGGTGTTCAACCGCCTCCATGCGCCTGCGTTCCCACTGCCGCCGGATCGGCGACGCGAGCTCCAGGAGACCAGCGAGCAGTGGGTCCATGCGCTCAGCACCATGCTGCGCGACCTGCAGTACTGAAGAAGTTGCTGCCGCTCTCGGCGTCTAACGGAAGGAGGCGGGGGTGGCAGAGAAAGGAAAGACACCATCAACACCAGACACGCCCAAGCAGCAGATAGAGCTGATGAAAAGGTGTGCATGCATGTTTATAGACAACGAAATTACTAGACCTGCGAAAGCACCATGTAACCTCCGATGGCCATCCTCCAGTGGCCTCGGTCTGTGACGTGCGGCACGTTTTGGGGGAAAGCACGGGGATTAGAGAAGGACACTCGGTCCGCAGGTTCCATTCGCACTAACCGCTCGCCCCTTCCTTGCTGATTCGTACGTATATGAGGGGCTGATCTTCGTGGGTGTGCATGAGGTGCTGCTTCGTTCAGGTTGATATAATATTATACATGATAGTTCGTGCGCGCCACCGGCGAAGGTGGCGGAAATCACCAGCTGCCTGCGCGTGGCTGACGAGGCGCCACCGTGTGCTCCTGTCACTCCTCCGGATGGATGCACAAATCAGCCAGCTGCAGTTAAGATGGCGTACACAACGCACTAAACATTAATGCAGACAGCGGAACCAAAATCAGCGACAGCAGGAAGCTCTCGATCCATGCAGCAGAACGGAGTTCCTGAGAGATGTCAAGCAAGTAAGTAGATGCAATCGCCCATTCGCTCCTCTCTTCTGGCTGGAAAACGCGGGGAGTGCGGCATGACAAGCTTGCGTCCCTCTCGCTTCTGGAAAGAGTTTGCAAGTGCGGTCGGATCGGATACAGCACGCGCACGCCGAATGGCTGACTCACGATCAGAAGACCAGAGGACGGGAATCGGACGACTGGGACGATTGATTAACTCGCGAATCAGGTCCAGATGAGATGGGCTTGGCGTGCAATCCGAGCCTCGCGTGCAATCAGCCGACTGACTTCAATGTACTTAAGTACGCTTTTTGAGGTTGTGTTGCAAGAGTGCTTCTGCTTCTGCTTCTGCTTCTGCTTCTGCTTCTGCTGCAGCGTTGGCTTCAAGTTCAAACGGGCAGGCTGGGAATGTATATTGATGAGTACACATTTTCGTCCAACTGCCTATATATAATATTAACGATTCGTGAATACTTTTTAAAAGAATAGTACTTTTAATTTTGGATATTAATACGCAAATTTTATGATTATTTCTTTTTCTCAAAATTGATACTACTTTCCACTGCTTTCATTTGTATATCCCCAGACGTAATTCCACGGACTGTCCATTTGTATCGACTTGCTGCTATTGTTAGTTTGTACATTAATAAGTTCGCGAGTGACAAAATTGCGCTCGAACAGGAAGGCATACAAAACGCCATTCGATTCACTTTCGTCACTATGGACGGCATTTTGGCACAGATTCGTGAAAACCCCACTTTGCGACAAAATGTATTTCGATAGTGAAGAAAGTGATTAGTATAGAGAGTTGTAAACTTTGGTGACAGAGTGCATTTTGGCACAGATTTCAATAGAGCTCTTCGACAATGAATCTTGCGAAGTTTTTGTATGAAAGCAGGAAGGCGAATGAACCTTTCGAATTCATCAGAGTCCCTACATTATGAGCGCTTCAACATGGAAGCTCATCACAAAATCCTTCTCTCTCCTCTTCATGCTTCTCCCTTCTTCCTCTTCAAAGCCGAAAGCGCGAAGACAACAGCATAGCGAACAGAGCGAGAGCCAAGAGCGCTGCAGCGCTGACTGCATCTGCGGTAACCGCTACAACCACGGGCGAGGAGAACCCTGAACCCCTGAACGACCAACGCGCGAGAAAGACCGGGCGGAAGAAGCTGCTCACGGTACAAGAAACGGGCACTGTGATCGACCTGGCGGCCGCTGCGTCAGTGTACAGTAAGTTGCTGTCAATTCAATCATATTTGCAACTAATGGGTACAGTGCTTTGGCGGTCTGGAAGCTTATATGTACAGGTGTAGGATGAATCGAGTCGCTGATCGTGTTGATTTGTATTTGTTTTTGAATGATTAGAGTGAGTGTGCACATGAGTAATTGCGTGATTGTTTTGCTCGCCTTCTGTCCAAAGGTCCATCCCCGTTCACACGTCCGCCAAGCTTCGAGCTGGCGTGCACATCAGAGATGTGATGTCTTCGAAACGCGACGCGCATTTCGATGAAACGGCGATTTTGTGTGCGGCAAGTAAAACATGAAGCGTTGAAGTGGGAAGACTTTGATTACATATAGATGTAGCCTGAGGTGGCTTCACATGAATATCAGTACGCGAAATGGGTTTCGTCGACATTCTTGATCGTGTCCTCATTCGACGCACCAGAAATGGAAAGCCACGCAGCAGCTCGACGAGGAGGGTATCTATTTGCTGCTTGATGAACCGCTTCTTCGCTGCGCTGGCCCGTCTCATTCTCGTTTGGACACGCAGCACGATCTGATGGTTCTCCATGAACATCTGGATCCACCGCGAGCTGATCTTGTCCGCAATGAGCGCACCCTTTTTATCCATATACTTACACCCTTGGCGTTGTAGAGGTCGCCGCTTTTTGAGAGCGTCCGCAATGCCAACTGCCGCAAGAGAGATGCTTCAAACTCCAGTCCTGCTTTCCGCAAGCGGTGGGGTTTATATAAGAGCTCTGAATAAAGCCAAGGCACCGACGCGCTTTGTGGTACTCCGTATCCAGACAGCGCCTTCCGCAATGAGTGCTTTCGATCGCCAGCGGCTCTTGTCGACAGCTCGCGTGAGCCACATGGAGCGCCAAGGATTCTGTCTCCTCCCTTCCATCACGACGCAGCATCGGTCAGGTTGACGTTGCGAGTTGACGAGTTGGAGGTGCTTGGGAATGCGTCGACAGCACGAGCAACGAGGCCCTTCGGTCATCCCCCTTCCTTCTCCGTGAACCAGCGCACCACCTTGACGCGTTGCGATTGTACTCACAGATTGAATAGAGCGGTTCATGTCGCAGGAGTCACTATCGCTGTCGCTCGATGATGATGAACAAGGAGATGTGTCGTGCGTCAGATAAGGTGGCTCAGGCGGTGATGGTGACGACGGCTGAGCTGGATCCGCCCGAGCAAAAGTAGCCACAATCGACGACGGTGAATCAGGCGAGAGAACGATGGGCGCATCGCAGTGGGGGCAGTTGATGGGCTGGCTAAAGCCTTCTTCACCAACTGGAGTTTCACAAAATGGGTACATGTGCACAAAGCACGACGGACACTGGTGAACACTACCAACCATGTTACCATCCCCTCCACACGGCGGCTTGACTTGGGACTTGAACATTCTTTCGCTTGTTCTAGTGCTTACGCGCTACTATTTCTTTTCAGAAATGGTGGTAAGAAAGTTGTGATCCAAGAGTACACAGCTCATTTTTGATAGCAATAAAGTGAATGTGCGTAAACTTGTAAATTTTATAGACAAATAAGCAAAACGTCGTCGAAATACTTGGCACAGCTATTTTCGACTCATTGACCAGTGCGTCGAAAATAAAGCATTCTTCTGTTTAAAAAATACACCACCCAGTGTGGTGTGATTGTGCGTTCTGTGATTGAGTGGGTTTTTGCTCGTTTTTGAGTGGCTGCTGCTTTTTTGCCAAACGGACAATTGAGCTGTTGAGTTTGATTTGCACAGGCAGCAGGCGCGAAGAGACCTGGAAAATATGCCGCGCCTGCCCAACATCCTCGTGACCGGCACGCCCGGCACGGGCAAGACGTCCATGTGCCAGCTGCTCGCAGTAAGTGCGCGCTGCATGCACTACCCGCTGGAGCTTGGTTCATGCAAATTGGCGCCGTTTCCGCAAAGATACTGACGCTTGATTGCTTTGATTGATTTGGCGTCGCTTGGAATATGACAGGAGCGCACACAGCTGCAGCACGTGAACGTGGGCGACCTCGTGAAGGAGCGCGAGCTGCACGAGGGCCGCGACGAGGAGTTCGACTGCTTCGTGTTGGACGAGGACAAGGTGTGCGATGAGATGGAGGACATGATGACCGAGGGTGGCAAGATCGTGGACTTCCACACGTGCGACTTCTTCCCCGAGCGCTGGTTCGACCTCGTGCTCGTGCTACGCGTGGACAACACGACGCTCTTCGACCGGCTACAGAAGCGCGGGTACTCGGAGAAGAAGGTGGCGGAGAACGTCGAGTGCGAGATCATGCAGGTGGTGCTGCAGGAAGCCATGGAGAGCTACGCGGCCGAGATCGTGCAGGAGCTCGAGAGCCGCACGGTCGAGGACATGGAGACCAACATCGAGCGCGTCGTGGCCTGGATACAGCAGTGGGTGCGCGACCACGCGTCGGACGAGTAACTAGAGAGAGAGAGAGAGATCTGCATTTGTTGTATGTATACACTGAACCCGAGCGCCTTCATCTGGAATATGCATGTAGCGCTTTTTTGAGCTGACGTTGTTCTTGTTGTTATGCTGGTTGCTCTCGATGGCTCGTTAGCTTGGCTTCGTTGGGTGTCTATTCAAATATACAGGATGCCCCTAATCTGCAGTGCGTTCGCTCTCTCTCTCTCTCTCTCTCTCTCTCTCTCTCTCTCTCTCTCT
>JAADVN010000943.1:0-11945 GCA_023335535.1 Globisporangium spinosum | reverse complement strand
CCGCCCTTCTCCCCCATTTGCTCTCCTTCTTCCTCGCGCCATGCGAATGTCTTTCTGCCTGGCCACTCGCTGCTCCACTGGTTAGCTTTCCTGTGTACCTTTGTATCTGGCACACGGACCAACTCACATGGTACTGTCTGTATCAACAAATGTTTTTTTGCCAGCCTCCCTGCTTGACTGTTATTGGCTGACAGGTCTGTCCGAACCAACATTTCGTCCGTACCAACAAGTGTTTTACAGTATTTAATTCATCTAACAGAGTAAGACGAAAGTCGCGGTCTGTTGAAATCGACGATTTCTTTTTCCCTGTGAAAAGCAACAACCCAAATTGGGCAAAACCCTCGGCTTGGCTTGCCGCATGCTACAGGTGTCCGCTTTTCAAGTCTCGTCTGCACTTTGCAACGCTTCAGGACCCCATCGCGTACATGTACCTGCCGACGGACCAAGCAGCGGGGCTCATGACTGTGCACAATGCAGCGCTGTTTCTCTCAAACGACTAATTGCTGGGCTCTAAATAAACGCTAGGTTGGTGATGACATTTCTTCTTCAGGATAAAAGGGTGCGTTTGAACAAACCGCAACTATAACAGTCACTTATGTCCAACGAGAACCCTTCCGAAGGCTGCACTACGTGAGCTCATGCGATTTCTCCGTAGCAGACAGAGCTGGAGGACAACGTACAAGGGTTTCCGAGTGAGTTGTCCGAATGCGATGTGATGTAAAGGTATCGTTGTCGAAAAGAGGTCGGGGCGATCAGCAATTGACTTAGACTCTTGCTTGAGCCAGATGCTTTTCTCCGCGCGTGTTGTAGGGCCTCTCTCCGATGTGTCAGAGAGGTTCATTCGTCTTTGAGCTTGGGGGAACCACCTCGCTAGATTCACTATCGACGCGCTCTATTTACATCTGTGACAAAATGCGTTTTGACGGCAAAGTACACAAATCCGCATACTATTCACTTTCTTCACTATCGGAATGCATTTTGTCGCAAAGTGGGGATTTCACGAATCTGTGCCAAAATGCCGTCCATAGTGACGAAAGTGGATAGTATGGCGTTTTGTATACATTTCTATTGGAGCGCAATTTTTGTCACTCACGAACTTGTTAATGTCCAAACTAACAACAGCTAGATGAGCCCTATTTTAGGTATCGCCGCACTTACTTGCTCTACTATCACTTTCGAGCAATTGACGTGGCACACGACAGAAGATCACGCGTTCCGTGTCTCTCTGTGCACCTCGTTCGCAGGTCTCGACGCGCTGGAGCCGACGCTGCGCTTGCACACGCACACATATATACACACACGAGCGAAGGAGACGCACGTGGCGTGAGAGCGGCCGCACGAACATGTCGTGGAGCGGCTGGAGCGCACGGCTGAACGTGACATCCATCGTGTCGCAGGGGCTCGAGCAGGTCTCCAAGCTCAAGGAGGACGTGGAGAAGCAGTTCGACCAGGCCGTGCAGAGCGCGTCCAAGACGCATGCCGCCAGCGCAACAGGAGGTGCATTGGCTTCTAATGGCGGACTGCTGCCGGTGGCGACGCTCAGTGCGCCGTCATCTGGCCCAGATCTATTTGGAAGCAGCGGCTCAGTGGCACAGTTGGACACGGCGGCGTCTTCATCAACGGCAACGGGCTCCAACTCTCAGTTGCCACCGCCGATTTTGAAGACCGTCGACGACATTAACGTGATCAAGACGACGCAGTGGGGGAGCGGCGCGTCGGCAGTGAACCGCGTCGGTCTGCAGCACGTGCAGCAGCCGCCGTACTCGGCAGACGGAAAGCGGAGACCCCCATCTGTGGACTTCCTGACAAAGCAGCACATTCCGGAATCCAAGACTCGTGTACGCGGCGCTGCTGAGGCGAACTCTATAGCTGGTGGCGTCAGTGCAGTGGGCGAGAACCACGACGATGGCTTCCCCAGCGCTGACGATTATGCTGACAGCTTGGAAGAAGACGAGAAGAAGAAGACGAGTGAGCTTGGCGAATCTGGAGCTGATAGCACCCTTGCAGCAAGTGACGATGCAGTCCTCAAGCCATCTCTATTTGACGAGACTTCGCCCGAGCCTCCGACAGAAATGGCTGCAAATGACGAAGACGACGGCGAAGAGGAGAAGGTGTTGGAAGAGCAGAAACCAGTTCCTGATGCGGAAGAGTTGGTCAATGGGCTCGACTCGCGCGATGAAGTTGAACAAGCCGAGGCGTTGACGTTTAACGAAACAACTTCGAATACTGATGCGATGTCTGAAGACGGCACGGAAGACAACGTTTCCAATGAAGAGAGAAGCGACGATGGCGACGAGGATCAAGCTGATGCAGCTCTGCCTGGACTCTCAACAAAATACAATGGTCATGTGGAAATGGAAGAAGAAGACGACGACGATGTTACTACTGAACCAGCGCGGACTGAAGTGCTTACTTCAGAGAACGATGGTGTTGCAGAATCGACGCCTACCTCGGAGGAGTCCGCAGCGCTGGCGCAGGAGATCTCGTCCTTGCGTCAGCATCTGAAGGCGCGTGAAGCCCAACTAATGGCGACGTCCTCAACCATCCAGGAACTGCATGATGAACTCGACAAAACGTGCCAGCGAGAAGCGACAGCAGTGGAGCGAGCGCGGTTCCTGACCGAGCAGCTGGAGCTCATGCGCCTTGAAGTGGGCAAACTCAATCGGATGGCCGCTGGTCAGCGCGACAGCGACTTGCAGGCGATGCAGATCGCACTGAGCGAGAAGGACGAGAAGCTCAAGGGACTGCTGGAGGAAGGACAGGCGCTCTCGGTCAAGCAGGCGCAGTTTGAACAGCGCGTGCGCGTGCTACGCAAGGAGAAGAACGAGGAAGAAGAGCTGCGATTAAAAGTGCAGGCACAGTACGACACGATCACGGTCCAGCTCCAGGACCAGACAGCCAAGCTCAAGGCTGTCGAAGACGACAACAAGAAGTTTCAGCTGGAGATCCGACAGCTCCAGAACACAGCGGACAATGCGACAAAGCAGCTTTCCAAGGCGGAGCAGGACGTCGCAACCTACGAGACGCAGATCCAGGAACTGAAAGCGCAGGTGGAGCAGCTCACACAGCTCAATGAAGAGATGGAGCAGGAAATGGTTAAGATGAAGCACGCGAGCCACTCTAACGCGGCGCTCTCCAGCGAGAAGTTGGAACTGGAGCAAACGATCCGCTTCCTGCACCAGAGTCTGCAGGATCTCGAGGAAGAGTCGAGTCGACGCGAAGAAATGGCTCGCGCCGAGATCCTGGACCTCAAGAAGAAGTGGCAGGGGGCTGTGAGTCGCGTCGACATGATGGGACAGAGCGTCTCGGAAGCTACGCAGCCGCTGCTGCGGCAGATCAACGCGCTCCAGGACGACCAGCGCGCGCGTCAAGAGACCTGGAAGGCGACCGAGGCAGCGCTGCTGCAGCGTATCCACGAAAGCAGCGAGCTGCGTCGCGAGTTGGAGCACGACAAGCTGACGCGAGATGAGCAGATTCACACTTTGCAGACGCGCATTGAGGCGCTCGAGCAGGAGGCGAAGCGTCGAGTGTCCGAGTTGATGAGGGCGAACGAAAGAGCAGAGAGTGCTCTAACAAATGAACGCGAGCGCCAAGCACAGTTCGAAGCGGTGCAGATCGAACGAGACGAATGGAAGGCCAAGTGTCAGAATGAGGTGCACGCGAAGGAACAGCTGCAACTGCGTCTCAACAACGAGCGCAACAGTGTGAACAAGATGGTAGATAATACGACGGCTCAACAGGCAGACATCGCGGCGCATGAGGCAGCTGAGCTGGAAGAGGTGCGAGCTCGAGAGGCGCAACTGCGTCATGATCTCGAGTGGCATCAGAAGGAGTTGCGGCGACTCAAGACCTTGACGAGTTTGCAGGCGCCAGGGAGCTCGAATGGTAACATCAGCGGTAACGGCAGCTCACGTGGCAACCTTTCTCATCCTCACCACCGTCGTCAGGCGAGCTTTGACAGCGATGACAGCAGCACCTCTGCGTCCGCAAACGAGACTCAGGCGTCGATCCTCAAGCACACACTGGAGACAACGGTCGACGACTCGCCGTTGGGCAGCACGTCGGTGCTGGGAATGAGCCAGCTGCAGCAGCGATTGCGCCTCAAAGAGGGCGAGAACAGGCTCGTCAAGCACCAGCTGAGCGCGCTGGAGGCCAAGCAGAGCCAGCTGACCGAGGAGATCGTGCGGCTGAGCACGCGCAACGCGCTGTTAGAGACGAACGAGGTGCGCTTCCAGCAGACCCAAGAAGAGTTGCAGGAGCTCAAGCAACGCCAGCACGTGCTGATGGAGCTCTTTGGCGAGAAGGAGGAGCAGGTCGAAGAGCTCCAGTCCGAAGTGGGCGAGCTCAAGGCGTTCTACCGACAGCAGCTGGACACACTAGCAAAACACCAAGAGCAGCACCAGGGTCAGTGAGAGAAAGATGAAGATTATAAAACTACCTACCAAACCAAACACGAAGAACGAAAGCAACGCAATACACATACACATAGACGTTTGTATTCACATACGACATACACACAGAGAGGTAGAGAGAGGTACCAAGATACCTTGCTACCTGGACACCTTGATACCTTGATACCTTGACACCTACCTGGGGGCAGGAATACCTAGGGTAGGACTGTCATCGTGTCCGAGTCAATTGGGTTCATGACCAATTTCGAGTTCCAAGCTTCCTCGATGTTGCCAGCGACGGTAGTTGTGCTGCCAACGATCTGGATCTCAAAATCAGGGAAGTACAGCTGCGAGACCTCGAGCGTGACTTCAAAGCCCAGGCCGTTGGCGGTCGCCTTCATGGAGATCACAACTTCCGCGCGACTCGGCATGATCTCGATAATAAGCGTCTCCAGGGCCTCGTCCGTGGTCGTCTGGGTGAATTCGCTGGACGTGAGTACGCGGAAGCCGTAGGTCGCCGTGAAAGTCGCGCTAAACGTCTCGCTGTCGATCGTGAATACGCGTGTGCTCATCGTGCTCTCGAGGTGCACCATATAGTCGCTCGTGGTGGATGCATCCAGCGGTCCCTGCGGACATCCGTTCGAGTCAAAGCACGCTAGTCCGTCGGACGCCGCGTACCAGAGGTCGTCCGCGAACGCTGATGCTGCGGTGCTTTCGTCAGCTGACTGAATGCTTGCATAGCACGTCGAGAGCTGGTTCTTGATATCGAGCTCCGCCGACCCGAAACCCTGGGAGATCAAGTACTGATACCCCGCAGCGTCCAGGTCGCTCGCGAGACATTGCATAAACAGACTTGTCGCAGTGGCGTAGCTGTAGCTTCCGTCGGCGATTGCCGACAAATCGCAATCAAAGAGATCAGCGCCGCACTGCGCGCACGTGTTGGCCAGCATTCTCGTTGGTGTTGATGCTGGAGGTGGAGCAGGAGTACTTGGTGGTGGAGAAGGTGTCTCTGCTGGCGGAGGAGTGACGATAAGATAGGAGGCAACCATTCCAAGGAAGTGGTCCCATTGCGCGACTCCATTGAGCGACTGGAAGGAAAAACTCGCAGACTGGTTCGTCAACACAGTCAGACCCGAGCCGTCCAACACTGGAAGCAAGCCATAGTAGTTCCTGTATGCGATTGAAAAGTTCCGAGTGAAGACGGAATCCCGCCACAACTGACCGTCGGCGACTGCGAGGAGGTTGTAGTCTGCGTTTGCGGAGACGAGTAAGTTGTTCAGATCCCATGAAAACTGCGCAAAGCCGTCGGTCGGGTCGAGCGTAGAATTAGCGACAGCACCGAGTAGCTCTGGAGGAGCGAAGATCGTGAGAGACAGAGAGAGCAGGTCGTTTTCAACCTCAGACGTAGTGGATCCATTCTGAGCGGCCACGTACGAGGCATTCTCAGCACTTGATCCAAGAGATTCACTGCCAACTTGGCACCCATTTGCCATCAAACAGCCGAAAAACTCGCCAAGTCCGCGCTAGAGCTCTGCAGTATACCCTGAATCGGATACGCACGGCCGGAACGCAGCTGCAAAGTTCGTCCCCGTGGAGCTCGCACTGGTTGCCACCACTTCACTTGAAACTGGAGACTGAAGCTTCTGCACGAGGCAGGTCAGGATCGAACTGCACTCGGAACAACCGATGAGATGGATCCCCGCGCATGCACTACAGAAATTGCGCTGAAGATTAACTTTATATACTTGGTCTTGCAGACGAGACTCGAAGGGGTCCCAGCGCTGAACCGCGGTCGTAGACGCTGGCACCGTGAGCGTCTGAGGGAGAACGCGGGTAATCGACACCACATTCAGCCCAGCGATGGATGGGAGATCACCTAAGTACTTCTTGTACGTGATCTGGAGTTCAGTGTAGTCCGAGTTCATCAGCGTGACCTGCATATGAACAATCGCCCGTAGTTCCAAGACTTCGTTCTGCAAGTAGTTCTGCAGAGCGACCACGTCATTTGAGAACTCGAACTCGTCCACAAACGTGTACTGTGCTGGACTCGAATCAGACGGCGGGTAGATTGTGAGCGTGACTGGGTCGTTTGGGAACCGGATAATTTCAATGCCGTCCGAGATCTGCGGGTACGTGGGCAGGGTTGCCGTCCTGGAAGTTAAGCGGACACTTGCTCTGCTCGTAGCACATAAAGAAGTCGGCCACTGGCGTTGCACCTGCGAGGATATTTTTTTCGATGCAGAATCGCAGTCCAATGGAGAAATCGGACAGAGTGGTCTGGGGACTGATCCCACTTGCGAGGAGATCATTCAGGCACGGGAGAATGACTTCGCGGCAAACAAGCGACTCTCTCGAATCACCCTTAATGCAAGCGCTGAGGTAATCACCGCAGATGGTGTTACATCCGAGGCGTGAGCTGTACCGAGCAAATGCGCTGGAGAGCCTGTCCACTGACGGTGTCTAGTCACTTGACGAGGACAGAACTGGCTGCGGCTGCCAGCGCCACACACTTCCAGTTTGGGCGCTGACTGATGATGATGATGATGATGATGTCACGCTGAGGCTCAGGATTGTACCGTAGAACTCGTCGTACGTGACCTGGACCTGGCAGAGATCAGCTGGGAAAGACTCGAGATGCCAAGTCTGAACGCTCGTACTGGCGTTGCTTCCAGTCAGTGACTCGAGCAGCACTCGGAGGTCCTCCAGCGAGCCTTCGAATTCCCGACTATAAACATTACCAAAACCAACGGGCACAGTGAGGGTTGCCGAGAACGCGTTGGTCGGTGGTGGAAGCAAAAAGCGGATCCGGCCTCGCCGAAGATGCATGTAGCTGTTGGCTGTCGTCGCCGTTGCCGTCGCCTCATTGGTTTGACATTGCGCCTGGTCGAAACAAACCAGAAAATCCTGAATGGGTTTCCATTCGCTCAGCGGGTACAAGGCTGTAAATATCCCAGGAAAAGTGTCTCGAACTGCTCGGAGCATGTCGTAATCGACAGTACCCATACTGTTGTCGAGAATGTTGGCTTGAAGGCTCGGAAGGATCTGTTGGCTGCACACGATGGAGTTTTGGCAAACTTTCAAGAATTGCTGTTCACACTCGGAGCAGCCCGGTTCAGAGGTTGGCTGCGGGCTGCTGCTCCTCAGGGCTTCAAGAAGCCCACTCCAGTCCAAAGGAAACTGGAAGGAAACCGACGGCGAGGTGAGCACCAGTCGCGGCTGCCTGGCACCACAGCTGAATCCACCATTGCGCGGGGGAATCTGCGGAAGCATACCGAGGTAGTCGTCTCCGTACATGATTTTCACTAGTGCCAGTCTGTCGCTGTTTGATTCATCGGATGTCACAATGACGCTACCCGCCGTGTCCATGGTAATGTATATCAGCAGCGTTTCAAGCGTTGAGCTGTTGCCATTGAAAGTAAAGATGTCTTGAGGCAGGAAATTGGTTCCTTTCGCGGGAGCGAGCACATCGAGCGAGAAAGCCCCTGTCGCCGCGTCAATGGGAACAAGCAGCGTCGCTTCTCCTTGCTGCAACCTCAACGTAGTCGAACTGATCTCAGGAACGCCAGCTTCATCCGATAAACACATCCAAGAACGCGAAACCTTGCACTGAGCACGCGCATAGCACGCCAGGAATCGCTGCAAAGGTGCCCATCAATTGTAGAAGGCTATGCCGCTTAGGGTTGCCGCACAGCTTAGGATCCAGTCCGTCACATCAAGCTCATTGGAGACCCCCACGCAGCGGGACTTGCCGCTTCAAGCCGCTGAACCAAGCACGGAAGCACAGTCAAGTGGCAGTAGTGCGACTTTCGGCATGCTTCCAGGAGCGAATTAGGGCAATATGGACAGGGGAAATAGTCAGCAAACCCGACATCACTGGCGATCACGCCATCCACGCCGTTCGTGGTGTCTGTCGCATTGCTGGAGGTTGATGTCTTCCCGTCCAGCTGCTTGGGCATCTTGAACGGGTTGCGAAGTGCAGCGATCAGTCTTGGCGACGGTTTCATCAGGATCTGCTCGATCGTGGGCTTGTAAGCACGGGATTCAAAGCAATTGTGACCGAGAATCCCAGAAGCACGACACTGCCGTACCGAATGTCAATCGTCCACTCGGCACCACCAGCTTCGCTTTCAAAAGTGCTGACGCTGGGAATCGCTCCAGATCGATCCAGCTTGTTGGTCAGGAGTCCAAGCACGCCAACTCGAGGTATCGAATCATCGCGTGGCGCTTGTACGGACGCAGCAACGTCATCTGCGAATTTGAACTCGAGCGTGATCTGGAACTCTCTCGCGTGGATTCGCAGCATGTGGATGCACGAAGACGTGCCGAGGAGCACAACTGGACTGTCCTCAACAATGTCCAGCGGCCCAAATGGACACTTGGGCACTGCAAAGCAGCCGAGTGCAGCATTGATATCCACGATCGACGCTGTTCCATTACTTGTTGCTGGATCGCTTGACAGCGCAATCTCGATTTGCCGAGCACAGTTTGAAATTTCGCTTCTGATCATAAAGATGCTGCTGCTGCTGCTCCGAGCACTTTCGAGCGAAGTGTTGCTGGAGCTGTTGGTACTGGTGCTATTGTTGTTGTAGCTGCTGGTGTTGTTGTATGAGTTGCTGGTACTGTAGCGGCTGGTACCCAGAAGCTCCGCATAAACTGACGATGGCAGCTGCTCACGGAGACAACACCCAAACGGGCTCGCCATCGAGTCGTAGTGGCACGTTCGGTTCTTCACATTTTCTGATACACACGCAAAGAGCCTCGCACTGCAGCTCACGCACTCAGGAGCGATTAGATTGCGCGCCGACGGAGATCAGAGGCTCAGCTCCCAGTCCCAGCAACTCCAGCAAGGCTGTGAGCGACGGAAGACCACTTCCTCCTTCGTCATCGTCACTAGTATATTCGAAATACACCTTGACCGGAGCATTCTGGGTCCAGGAAATACCGCTCGCAGCTCCAATTTCTGGGAGCGCGCCGAGCAAATTGAAGTATTCGAGCGTGATCTCAACTTTTGACGAGTCAAGCGGGTCCACTCGACTATTCTGAACCACGCCACCGCCGCTCTCCAGCAGAAATGCGCGAATAAACAGCGGAAAGCTGGAAATTGACGACTGGAAACGGTAGCTTCGCAGCGATCCGTCGGCGTCCGCGCGACTGAAGTTCAAAGTCACTGTGTCCGCACCAGCATCTTGCTTTACCACAAACACTTGAGTGCCGTTTCCAATCTTGATACCTGTTGGTGCATCAGTGACTGGACTTGTACCAGCATTGCACCCTTGCTGTGCAAAGCAGAGAAATGCTCGGCGTACCGAGTCCCACGTCGCCATCGGTACGCCAGTTGTGCACTCGGCAAACGCTGCAAGGACATCGAGTCTGCTTTTCCCTGTCGTTGGGACATAAGTCATTTGTGATTGCTGCGTAGCGAGCATGTCTGTGAACCGGCGAGTCAGACACGGCAGCACCTGTTCACGGCACTGGTCACTCTGCCGACACTGGTCAAGCTTGTCCACGCACAGCTGGCACGCGTTGTCGGCATAAAAAACTTGGTGGAGTCAAACGCAGCAACTTGGAAGGTCGAGAAGCTGTTCGTCACATGCGTCTCGGCGACTGCTGCCGTTGCGGATGAATCCAGGATGAATTGCGATTCAAAGTTCGGGAACAGTACGTTGAAGAAGTCGACATTCAGCTCCCATTCATTGTCGTTAAACGATGTCTCTACGAGGATGGCCAGCCACCCCATCGGGAATGCTGTGTGGATTGCTGCGACGATTTCGCTTTCGGTCAAATTCTCCGTCAGCACACTTGTCACAAGCACCACCGAATTGCCGGCAGCCCCGTTGAGGACGAATTGGCGGCGCTGGCAGATGAGCTGAAGGTGAGCTGGAAGGACCCTGAAAACGAGTATTCGGGGATCCGCGCGTTGTGGACGTACTCGGTCGCGTTGGTCAGCGCGAGCATCTCGTCAGGGTGTTGTTCATCCCCGAACACGCTCTTGAATGGACCAACTGGGCAGTTGAATACGACTAACCCGCTCATCGCCCAGATGCTGCCCACCCACGAGCTCGGACCACCGTTTTCTGCCTCCGTAATCGCCTGATCAAAGCAGTCCGAGAGCGTGCTCTCAATCGGGATCTCCGTGCCGACTGGTTGCGTCTCAAGCTGGCTTTTAAACCACGCACCCGTTTGCTGGTAGTTCTTGCGCGTGCACTTCACGAAAGGGACGCTGATCGTGTCGTAGTTACAGAGACCGGTCCCAAAATCCTCGACCAAAGTGCAATTATAGAGAAACACCGCGTAGGTCATGCACTGCTGTTGCGTGTACATCCAGTAGCTGATCGTCGCATTTGCATTCGCGTCATTGGAGGATACCAACAGCGGATACGCGTCTTGAACCAGCACATCGCGCTTGGAGCTGTCTCGTTCGATCTTGAACGCAATCTGCAGACACTTGGAGCTCACGCGCGAGGTCTCGGGCGTCACGCGTGCATTGCCGTATAAAGTGAAGCACTCGATCGCAGTGGTTGCCGACAACTCGTTCGTGCGCGTCGCGACAAAGTGGATTAAGAGCTCATCTTTCTTGAACCGGAACTGACTCAGCTGCTTGAAGCGAAGCAGCACGTCGATGCTCAGCAACTGGCTGTTGACGTCTCTTGCGTTGGTCGAGAAGCGCCACCACGTCTGCACTTGAGCGGCTTGATAGTCATCATCACTGGTACTATTACTACGATAGCTGCCTGTGATCACCGGCTGGATCGTAGTACTCGTATTCGCCAGCATCTCTCCATCCAAAAGCGGCGAGTTCACCGGCAGCTTTGACTCATAGCGCGCCAGCAGGAACGGATCGGCTTCAAAGTCGGACGTGAACACCAGATCCACGCAGAATTTTGCCGCATCACACGACGCGTTTGAACCAGCTATCACGATGCTCGTGGACCCGGCGTCGTCTGCATTTACGTCGTTGAGTGACGGGAACAGGTTGGCATCGCGTGACGATCCAAAGTCCACGTACTGGGACTGCGGCTGTTGCGACTGCATCGGATAGAGCATGCCCGCGAGATCGGGCACGACGACGCGCAGTGGAGATGCTGGGGACTGCGCGCTCACAACCACGCCATTCAGCAGCACAAGCAGCTCTAGTAACACAAGCAGCAGCAGTAGCAGTGGCGGCGTCATGGCTCACAGCGCACTGATGGTTCAGGCAGAGCAGTGCGAAATCAAGAATGTGGGCATTTGGATTCCAGACATTGCGACTCTGCAAGATCTTCCAGCTTTTCGTGATTGGCAAAAAAAGGAAAACTACGAGAGGACTATTCGTGAGCATATCCATTTTATTATTTGACAATGGTGTTTTGCTTTCGTACTGCTGTTTGATACTAAAAAAACTACTTTTAAAAAATTTCAACTAGAATTCAGAAGCTGAACATACAAATATAGCACAACTCGACGGTGCTTTGTTCATTACAGCATTGCGTCTGCGAAGGGCACGTTGAGCGCCACTGCGATCGTCGCCACAAACACTCGAGTGGCGCTCTTGCAGTTGCGCTCTCGCACGAGCTT
>JAADVN010000942.1:0-11954 GCA_023335535.1 Globisporangium spinosum | reverse complement strand
GAAATCGGCTTCCTTTTCAATTGACGATCGCTCGTGCTTCTTCGTGGGACATCCACCACCCGCTTCAGAAAACAATGCGGGATGAGCTTGTGCGCACGCTTGTCACTTGCGATGGTCGAACGTTGGATATGGCGTCGGATTGGTGTGGGCGCGTATTGAAAGTGCAGACAAAGCAAAACGGTTCAGCTGCGTTCTTGACTTTCCTCTTCGTCCTATCGATTCACAATGCGACGCAGTGTCCATACACAGAGGGAAAGAAGCAACAGTAATCAGTGAGTGAGTCAATACGAGCAAGCCATGGGAATAGATCGCGTCCTTCAAGGGCGTCGCGCAGCGCATATAGCATGGGCAAAAGAGCAATCGCAACATGCAACGCACACTCAAATCCGGCAAATGGCGCTCTCTCTCTCTTTCTCTCTCGTCTCACACGCAGAGAGAAGAACACAAAATAGAGAACGAATGCAAATGTGTAGTTCTTCCTTCCCTCCATATAACATTCCTTTTTTTCCCGGCGGAGGGCCAACGCCAACAGCCACACACAGCACACAGCTCACAGCGCCGTAGAATGAACAGCTGCGTTTGTTGTAGCTCCACGCCAAGATTCACTCCCCATACAAACACCCATACAACCAAACGGCCCAGATGCGATCACTCCCACACATGGATTCCATCTGCTGCTCAGCGCATGCAGCAGAGCAGAGGCAGCTTGGCTTATCCACTTACCGCCGGGCTGCTGCTCCGTCACTCGAATCGAATCGAGTTGAATCGTCTCGGTTGTGTGGTCCCTATGCCGCGCTTGGTGGTTCGCAATATGGTGGCGCTCGCTCGCTTGTTCGCACTTTGGCTCGCTCATGCTGCCCAAGCCCGAGGCTTTGCCCCACCCACGTATCCGAGAAGGATGATGGAGGCGTGCAGTGTCGCGCGAAGGTGACGCGAACGCGCGAGGTCGCACGAACGTCCCGCAGAACCTCCGAAATTTGATGTTCAACCTAGGCTGTTTGATGGGTTGGGAGGCAGAATGATGGTGGTTGGTCGATCGTGACTGACTGACACTATGGAGAGCTGGAGCGGGTTGGGTGTGTGTGTGTGTGTGTGTGGAGCTCTTCCTTCAGTGCTTGTTTGGCTGACTGGACGACGCGGCGCGATGCGATACGACGTGCGCAAAGGCTGCTTTGACTGTTTGTGTGAGAAAAATCCCGAAGCCTGCCCTTGTTTCAACATGAGGCAGCAGGTGAGCGAGTGTCGGGGGTCAACCAGAACGAGCCTGGAACTGGGCAGGAATGCGGCGATTTGATTGGGGTTCTTTTTCCAAACTGGAGTGGCGTGCGCTCCTCGTCTGCGTTAAACACACCCATTTCCACTCACTCATTCATTCCATCTTCTCTCTCTCTCTCTCTCTCTCTTGCTGCAATTTCGGAATTGGCTGCCTTTTTGCATTTGGTGTGAAGATCTGTTCAGGTGGACAGATCCAACCACCACAAGCTTCAGGCGATCCTGGACAGATTGCATGAGTTGGCGTGGACGCATTGCTGAATGAATGATTCTTCAACGGGATCTCGTGCCAGTTTAGATCCGGAACTGACTGTCCAGTGAGCGCGTAGCAGCGCAGGCAGCCAAGAGAGTCGTTGCGAGCGTGCGCGGGTTGTCTCTCTGAACCTCATGACGTGCCGAGAATTCATTCGCTCCGAAACAAGCAAGCGGGACAGCACCTGCTTTGTCTCGTCGTACAAGAGGTGGAGCTTGAAGCTGAGAGCATTGGAGTGGGAGGGGAAAAGCGTTGGGATATCTTGAGCCTTGCTCCCTCTTTCGCGAAAGAAAGAGCTACTGTGTGCGCGCATTGGCAACCATTCATTCGTATCAAGCCTTCTTTTGGCAAACGCCTCGTGTTCACTCATTCTGATCCTCCTCGTTTCAATCAGTGCTGCCGTCGTCGTCCGCATGTCTTGCTGACAGCAGGACGAGTGATGTCACGGTCACTGTCACTCACCACCACGCGCAAAGCGGCCCCGATCTTCCGGTAAACCAGCAACGCTGCATAATCAACGAGAGACAACTGTCAGGCCACGCACTTGCATGCATTCACACAATGCAAACTACTGTGCTATGCGAAAGAGTTAGGTGGTCCATCCGCTCTTCATATGCAACGTGACCTCTTCAGAAAGCTGCCGCGAATGAGGATCCCCAATCCGCTGGACCAACGGAAGGCACGCGGTGCTCTGAATGAATTATGTGTGTGTGTGAGAGAGAGAGAGAGAGAGAGTGGATCGGAGCTCTTTGCCTTTGGTTGGCTCCAGTGAGCTCTGGGGGCGGATGAAGCTCTCCATTTGCTGACTGGAAGCTCACAGCAAGAAGCACATCTTGAAGAGATTGATCGCTCAGCGGCTCGTCTTTTTTCTCCAGTTGGCTCACACTTTCGCTCTTGGTTGCGCATCTTCATCCACACATCCAAAATCCAAAATCCAAAACGACCTCGAGAGGTTTTCGATTAAACCTACCAAAGAGAATATCTAGGAGTACCTTTGTTTGGGCTCATTCATGCTGGTCAATTTTAGTCACCTGTCGCAGGATGATGCCGGATGATGAGTCGAGCTGGTGGTCGGATTATGCCCACGCGTGGTTGCTCAAACGCTTGAGCGCACCGGGGTTTTTTGTGAGTGGAGCTGAGCACTTGGAGTTGGGGAGCCAAGGTCGATACTGCTATTGTGTGCTGCAGTTGATCAGCGCGATACGACATAGAGAGAATTGTTCCAGTTGATATCAATAGTGAATGACACAAAGTTCTTCCTGTGGCGCTTGCTTTTTTTTGGAAATGCGCACTCATCCGAGGCGTGCTGTACCGTATTATGCTCTTTGATAGGCTGGTTTCCTGGTTCGTCTGGCTTTTCTTTGTGACGAAAGCATAAACTCTCAGAGGTACTGCTCAGTTTCAAACGAGCAACAGACGTGCAGCATTAGCGCAACATTAGCGCAACATTCGAAGACGAAAATGGCGGCCTGCGCTTGTCTCATGTTGTCCCCAGGTTGAAGATTCGAAAAGGCGCGAAACTGAAAAGCGCCAGAAGCAACAGGACTGGCGAGCGAAACGGAAACGGAAATGGAGAGCATGGGAAATGGCTTGAAACCAGATAAAGAGAAATCCAAGTTCATGGCTGGCTGTCCGTCCATTCACAGTACGCTCAAGCAAGCTGCCCTCCAGGCGCCCGATCCAAGCAGAGGCGTCAGTGTCTAATTACAAGGCGGCACGGAGCTCCTTGCGCGCTGCTTCACGCTCACTGCGCAGCTCGTCCGTGAACCGCAAGAGTTGGGGACCCATAGTGAGACCATCGACTACTAGCAGTTGCTGCACGCGCGAAGGCGAGACCTTAATGGACTGGACCGGTAGCGCTGCGCTGACAGCAGATGCCATGCCCACAGATGTCCTCGCGAGGCGCTCTGGGAGCGAGCGAATCTCTCTTCTGTGCGGAAAAGACGGGTAGGAAGAATCTTCACAAAATGGTGGTGGTTGGGATTGCTGAGCGGAGCTTTCGTTGTCGTCCGCATGTGTGGAGATGAACGACTCACTAGGGCCAGAGAGTGCCACGCACATCAGCAGAGGTGGGATTCTCGCGTCACGAGTGAGTCGGGTCGCTCGCGTGAATAGTCCGTCCGTCCGTCCGACCGTGACGCTCTTGACCGCGTCCAAGCAGCGAAATTGGAATCCGACAACAACCTACCGCCGCATGGCTGCCTCGGTATCATGCATCACGACGATGCGACGGCAGCCAGATTCCACAGTTTACCTGCTCAGTAGTGCGCTGCTGGTACAGTAGACATGCCGCACTTTATTGCTGTTAGGAAATACAGAGTAATGTATAATGGAACTAACGTACCCTTCACCAGAGGTAGATGGCGAACTCGAGGATGTGGTGGATGATCGGCTGCGGCAGGTAGATCCAGTGGATAGCTCTGGGCGGCCTGTGTGTGGCGATGATGGTGATATTCGACTCTGTCTGATGCAGCGTCGTCCTCTCGCCACCATCTTCGTCACCATTCGTGCGCGAAGCCAGCAACCCAGTTTTTTCTTCTTTAGATCGCTCAGTGATGCCCAGCGAGTCCAGAAAATCCCATACAAACAGCTTGGCGCTCTCGCTCAGCCCACAGAGCGCATTCGGAGCAACCACACGACTCTGTGACCGTGGTTTTGGTTGGCTCTGCCTATGGAGCACCTGGGGGTGAGTCGGCCTTCTCCTCTTTACTTCCCGCAGCGCGAGCGTATTGGCAAACACCACGAGGCGGCATTTCTCACGCTGGCCAAAAGGGAAGCGCGCGTGCAGCTCCGGACTCCAGCGCACCGACCACTGCGGCGACAGCATGCGCTTGACCTCTGCCCACATCCACGTCGATGCGAGCGCTTCCTTCATGTGCACGTACGCTACACAAACAACAATAGACACAATCGATCCCTTTGTTCAGACTCGCTGCTGACGGCGAATGTGTGTGCTTCCTCTCATGCAGGGACGTACGGATCGTGTAGCGCGACGCGCCGTGTGTGAGCAGGAGCCGGGTCATCGTGTTGTTCCTGCGCTTGAACGCCATCGCGAGCGCAGACGTGCCGATCCTATGTCAGCAGCCACCATACTATATGAGCGCGGTGATACCATCAGCTACTGCATAATCTCACTTACACAGTCGTCGCGTTCAGGTCGATGTCTGGGTGCACGACGAGCCGCTGGGCGACGCGCAGGTGGCTCCGCGACACCGCGTAGAGCAGCGCCGTCCAGCCCTCGCCTTGCACGACGTTCACGTCACCGCACGGATCGCCGGCGAGCCACGCATCCACTACGTCCACGTCGCCATCCGACGCCGCGTCCAGGAACACGCGCGCGGTCAACGGCGTCGCTGCGCGTGCCAAGGAGGAGGGCGACGAAGACAACGCCAATTCCCATTCATCGTCGGTAAATTCCATTTTGGCTCTCCCAAAAAAAATGCCTGTTGACTTTCTTGCCTCCCATACCCAAACCCATATCCACCCATCTAATGGATTTGCAAGCTAAAATGGTTAACAATTGTGGGTTCTCCAAATCCTAAATGGGGATGGGTGGGAGTGAATCGTTTTGGCAGAAAAGAAGGAACAACATGAGAGCAAATATGGGTATGGATGGGTATGACCACAAAATCTGCGTGTAGATACTGATGCGAAAATGGTTTTGCATTCTTCTTCATTTGATACAGCATTTTCGGTTCTTTTTGATCCTAATCAATCGACCCCACACACTCCCTCTGTCTCGTCATAACACACATACATCTCCTGGTTTTCTGGACTCTTGTTTTCTCTCTATCGCACATTCTTCCGCCCGAAAAGCAAACAGCTAAACCGCTTCCCCATTGCTCTCTCTTTCCGCAATCTGCTTTCTTTTCAGCTCTTCACCATCAACATCATCATCATCATATCCTCGAGCTTCTTCTTCGTCGTCGCTGCCTATTGTGAACCGCGGAGACGGGGTCTTTCGCCGCGGAGGCGAGCGCACGACTGCAGTGGTGCTCGTGGTCGAGTTTGGTGGTAGGTGGTCGTGGTCGTCGTCCTCCTCCACGTCGTCGTTGTCCGTGCTAAAGTCCTCTTCTTTCGGTGTGCCGAGCGTCGAGTCGCCTGGGATCGCGTACCATGCGCGCGCCTTCATGCGCCGCCAGACTGCAGCGATCAGCACGAGTCCGACGAGCGAGATCACCATGATCTGCGCCAGGAACGTCCCGTAGTTGAGCGAGTCGATCGGGTTCTCGCTGCTCTGCGTGTTCGTGTTGGAGCTCGCGACAGCGAACGTGCCTGCAGCGCCTGGATTCGCTGGAGCGGGATTGGCAGGACTCGCAGCATCTAAGGCGATCAGAAGGATAGTCAGGCAAAGTCAGGATGAGGATACTGCTAGAAATTGTTTTCCAGCACTGCCAAGAATCCCAAAGTTACCTCACAACGTACCGCAGTTAGCTTCTGCAAACCCGACGCGTTTGCTATCGACGTCAAAGACCACGTCGTATCCGATCATCGTGCTGGCTCCGAGCACTACTCAAGGTTAGAGAAAGCGAATACACAAACAGTTAGCATTTGACGACTTATCATATCCAACCCCACCAAGCAAAAGCTCGAAACGTACCGCCACCGCTGCGCTCCGTAAAGTGAACGTTCCCATAGTAGTACTTGCCGTCGTCCGAGAGCGTCAAGTACTTCTGTGGCGGGATGTTCAGCTCAATGTCCTCGTCGCCCTCCTTCATGCCTTCGAGCACGATTGTGATGTTTGGCAAGTTCTTGAAATCGTCATCGCCGACGCTCATCTTGTTCTCGCTGTATGCAACTCCGGCCGCGCGCTCAAACTCGCGCTGGAACGCTCGCGAGCCGCTCGCGATAAAGAACGTGTCGGTCGTACCGCTGTCCACGATCACGCCCTTGCCGCTGTTGAGCTCGGACGTCTTGATGCCGAGCGTGTTCCCGCCCACCCAGATGTCTTTCACTTTCACTGGGTACCACCCCGAGTTGTCCATGATCAGCGGCGTGTACGACACGTCGGTTTTATGGTGCGTGTAGTCCACGCCACCAAGCACGAGGCTGCCGCCGTTCGCGCCAAAGCAGAGCGAGAACACATTCTTCTCGACACGCTTCGCGTTCACCATGTACGACAGGACGGTCGACTTGTCGCGCCCCATGCCCATGATGCCGTTCTCCTTCTGGGTGACGAAGAGCCCGGTCTCTTTCGTCTGGCAGCCCAGAGGGAACCGCACACCGTAATGGTGCATGATCAAGTCCGCGTCAGTACCAGAGAACCCGCCAACCCACACGAGCTCGTCCACGACCACCGCCTGCCACATGCTGCCTTCCGTGTAGCTCTGTATACAAACATTAAGACGTTAGGAGGGACGATCAGCAACCAGAACCATTACCAACAGGTGCAACCACACAATTTCAAAAGAAGACAGACCTGGCTAATGTAGCAGCGGTCTTCGCTGCACGTGTTGCACGCCGAGAACTCGCGGCACGTCGCGAACTTGGCGGTCGTCGACTTGGTGATATCGAAGAACGCGTCCGTGTGCTCGCCACAGCCTTTGCATCTACAGGCGGTGAGTGGTTCATAAGCGCAGAACATTCGTATTTCCCCATTAGAAACCCCAGCATAGTTACCAATCGCAGCATATATGTGGACAAGAGAGTAATGATACAATACGTACGAGGAGCATGGAAGCGCGGTCAAGTGGCTGCCGGTGTCCACGATCACGGACGCGCGCTGCGCTGGCACCCCCAAGTAGATCTCGGCATAGTGCGTCCTGTCGTCCGCACACACATTCACACACAACGCATCTCAGTCCAACGCGTCCCCTCATCGTTATTCCCACACACATAACCATATTCGCAGCGCATAAAGGTGCCCACTCACCCAAAACCGACACCGAGCGGCACCTCGCTGTACACCATGGACTTGGTCACCGTCGCATTATTCACCGGATCGTTCGCAGAAGTGCTGTTGCCGTTCTCGTGGAGAAGACGCCGCCGCACTCGCTGCTCCTGGTGCGCGAGACGTGCGTCCCGAAAGTCGTCGCTAGAGAGACGGCGCATCGCCTTCGCGTCATCTTGAGCTCCCGGGCGGTCGCTAAAGAGCTGCTGCTGGTGCTCCTGCATTCTGCGTCGCTCGTCCGCGCGACTGGCTTTCGAGAGGGGGATGCGGATCCAGCGCTGCTGCGAGGTGTCCGCCTGCTGCGCCTGCACGTCGACAGCGAGCGCATGAAGCGCCAGCAGAGACATCAGTAGTACGCGCGCGGAGCCCATGGCGCTGTGATGGCGACGGCTGAAGCAGCTCGAGCCGCGCGAGTCCGTCCCTGCGGCGCCCATGCCGCCTATATATGCCCTTGATGCTCCTTTACTGTTGAATTATGGCTGATGTTTTTACTGCTTTTCTGGGAAATGTATGGGAAATGAAAATATAGCCAATCACAACCCTACACGTCTATTTGCATTGTGTACCATTGGTTGAAAATAAAAAATATCTTTAAACTGTTGGTAAAAATAGGAAGTCAAAAGCTAAATGTAGCCTCACCGAATCAGAAGAACAATAATCTGAGTTGCAATTGGTTTTATCCAGCTCTCAATAGAAGTCACGACAGCGCACATACCAGCTAGGCATCCGGATGGACAGGCTGTCGAGCGGAGAGCTCAGACCTTAGAGCTCTACGCCCTGCAGCTTGCTGCTTCTTCGTGTCTCGCGCGCCTTGCGACTCGCAAACTTCATCGTCCGGAGCTCATGGTGAGAGTTGTCGCCTCCTCCGTCGGTTTTTCGCCTTCCAAGATCTGGTTGCATGGGCTTCGCGAGATCAGTGCGGGCGGCGAGTGGATGAAGAAGTGCGGCGTCACAAACGATTCCTTCTGGTCAGCGCCGTCGTGGGATTCCTTATCATCGTCGTCGTTGTCAAAGTCGTCGTCGTCGAACTCTTTCAGCTGGAATACGTCGCCTTGGGGACTTGATCGTCTCGCCTTCGCTCTCGCTCCTCATCTTCGTCTTCCCACCACGAGCGCAGCCGCAGCGGGTACGAGCACTACGTACGCAACACCGATCACATATGACGCCGTGTAGCTGCTTCTTGAGGCCGTGCTGGCGAACTGCGAGTCGGAGTTACCAGCAGTTTCCTCAGCAATATCACCCCTGCTTCCATCGACAGAAGACGAACTCCCAGCATGCGAATCACTGCTTGATGAGATGGGTGTATTGCCGCTCTTCAGTAATGATGAAGTGGACGTTCTGTAGGTGCAATTCGCGTCCGCAAAGCCAATGCGGTCGTTGTCGCTGTCAAAGATCACGTCTCGGTGCACCATGGCGTTCGCTCCGATGATTGTTTGAGAGTAGTCAGAAAGCACACCACAATGTTAGACGAGCTCGCATGCATGCAGGTGGGTAGCCTTAGGATACGTACATCCGCCGTAGTCTTGCGTAAAGAAGAACCCACCGCAGAAGCGGTCGTTCTCATAGACGAGGTACTGCGAAGGCGTGAGTCCCAGCACCAGATCGCTTCCCCCCACCGTCGCCATTACTCTCTGCTTCCAGAACGAATCGGATGGCTGGGAACAGCGCCACTTGGTCCTCCGAGTAGCCATTGCAGACTTGCGGTGAGTTATTACTGACCTCATAGTCCAAGCCTGTACTCTGCTCGAAAGCCTGCGTGAAGGAGTCTCTCATAGAGGCTGGCAGGTATGTGTACGCCGTACCGTTGTCGATAATGAAGTGGCCGCGAGAGTAGGACACTGGAGGCACCTCGATCAATGTGTTGCCGACTTGAAGATATTTAAGCTTGATGTTGAAGTAGTTCCTGTTATTGTTGAGGAGGTGTTAGGTAGTGACAAAAGTGAAGAGGTTGCGGGGGATTTGAGGCAGCCAAATCTTGGGAGCTAGCTAGCTAGGTAGACACGTACGTGTTGAGAGGGTCGGAGGCGAGCTTGGCGTAGGCGATCTCGCCACTGTGACGCGAGGTGTCGATCGCTCCGGTGCTCATGAAGCCGCCGTCCGGGGTGAGACACAGCGAGAAGAGCTTGGCTGGGATCTTCTTCTCGTCGTACAGCTTTGCGATGAGCGTGTTGTTTGTTCTCAAGGCGCACCCACACGAGGACGCATAGATTAGAATCGTACAGGCAGCACTTGGGTTTATGACGAAGCCTGACCCACAAATCCGCACCGCTATTGGAGAGTCCAAGGAGACCGTCGACATCTCTGGCAGTGAGGAGTCCTGCGACAACAGATTCGCACAGTTAGAAACGCAGGGCTCTGACCAACAGTTCGAGCTTGAAGCTAGAGAACGAACCTGTTTCTTTGAATCGACAGCCAAACATGAAGTTCGTCCCAAACTTGGTTTTCATGACCTGCGAGTTGCTCTGCACCGCTACCCCGTGTTCTTCGCCCTCCAGATACAGGAAATCTTGGGCGATCCCCGCGGAATAGCTGCTTCCGCTTACATACGTCTTCGAATTTCAGAGACTTGTTAGCAAAAATGCATCATCCATCAAGTCCATGAAACGAATTGCCGACACCAGAGCTCGTCCGTCACCTGCGAAATTTCTCACTCTGAGGCAGCACTTTTGCAGCTCTTGCACTGAAAGAACGAGCTCGCGACGCCGCAGTCGACCTGCGAAAATGTCGACGACTTCGTCGCATTGAACGCCACCTTATCCTTGGTGCAGGGTAGCGCGAGGACGCTGCTGTGCGTGCTGATCGCCAGGAATACGCGCTGAGAAGGTGTGCCAACGCGCCTCCACGCGTAGTGCGCCCTAAACAGTCAGAACAAGACAGCACACACATTGCCAGTGAGCTGATATTCGTAAATCCCATCATCACACTGCGATGAGCATCATCTCTCGCTTACCCAAAGCCGTAGAACAGAGGCACTGTCGTCACGTTCCCGCTCGATACAGCTACATCCGCCTGATGTCGTGGAGTCATTTCTCCGCTCGTAGTCGCCATGAACGTTCGCTAATTGGGAGGGCGATCGGCACACCACCGAGCTGGACTCTGAGGATTGCTCTGCGGTCTTGATTGTCAATGGCGCTCCTTTTGTCTCGGCAGGCAGGGGAGGCCGAGACTGGGCTGATTGACTACCAGAGATAGATCGTCGTTAAAGAGTAAAGGACGTGGGGAGCGGAGACATCTGGCGATAAGAAATGACAACGCATGACAGAGAGAGGCTGGGCTTTTCCAGCTGACGGCACGTCTTGACGGAAGAAGAAGTCAAATGCTCCTCAGATGGCGATGATGAGATGTGAGTTGGTCATCACATTTCGGTAAACTGTATGAGTAGAGCCAACGTTGTTTCAGTACCTGATTGATTCTCGTCGACAAACTACTTTGAAGAACCTTCATAATGGCGAGCAACGAAAGACCGAAGCTTTTTGTCCAATACCCTCCTTCAGCTTATTACGACTCAGAGTGGACGACCTCCCGCTCTCGAGCTTCGGGATCTGCACCTTCCGCTGCTCTCTCTCAATTCGCTGATTGCAGTTGTCATCCGCTCGCGATCTGCAAATCTCATGCAGTTTCGTCACTGGAACTACATCCGAAAGCGATGCCAATGGAACGTACCACGCAGCTTACTGTCGAGAAAATCCTCCAAGACCTGTTATGAAGCTAATTGTGCAAACGGAGAGTCGATTGTCCACATGGCCGACAATCTCGTGCGTTGTCTTGCGGGACTAGCTAGCATGTAGCGCCAGGAAGCCTTCGACAGAGAGGAGCCAATCCCCGTCACGTAGATCTTGCACAGGTGAGAGATCGCAACGAGACCAGCACTTTGCCACATTTCGTGACGGATAGAAGTCACAACCTTCCTTCATGGAGAGCTGTTCAAGCGAGGAGAAGTAAGTGCTTGAGCACTAATATCCTGAAACAGATCGCTCCCAGTTTGTCCGCGAATCATCACCTCGCGCTCGGTGTATCCATCGAAAAAGTGCACGACGAGCTGAGGTCACGCACGAGATTCCCATGCAATGGCATTTGGCATTTCCCAAGCACGTGCAGGAAGCCACACTTGAGTTCCCGCGAAGTGAACTGGGCGATTCCAGTTCACTTCGCTGGGGGCTTGACATACAGCTTCGACAACCTTAACAGAGAACCGATAGAAAGAGCGCGAGATGAACAACACACATGAAAGTCTACTATTTACTGTTGGTCTGTTAGCTGAATACAAGTCTGCCTCTTTTGGTCTTGAACGAACCGGGGCGAGTAAGATGGATGGTGGCGGATGCATTAGATAGACATATGGGATTCAAAACGAAGACGACACACCTTGTGAAGGTATCTCTGACTTTCTTCACAATTGCTCCAGCATGCGTGTGTCATGCTTCGTGTCTTCGTGGTCATGCACTGAGCGGTCGAAGATCTCGTCCTCATCGTCGTCGTCATTATCATCATCGTCCGATCCCACTTCGTCTGATCGGAGCTGGTGCTTTCCGTGAGACT
>JAADVN010000941.1:0-11971 GCA_023335535.1 Globisporangium spinosum | reverse complement strand
GGTGTTGGGTGTGAGTCCGCTCAGCGTCGCGTGGTTCTGGAAAAGCGAGTACTCCTTCTCGGAGTAGTATGAGGCAATCGACACCGACGCAGAGGACTGGACGAGGTTCATCGCCGAGGTGCCGATCCACACCGCGCTGTCGATGACATTCGCGAACGTGGCCCACGAGACCGTCATGCCCGTTCCCGTGGGACTACCGGCGTACGCCAGGTGCTGCTGCTGCGGCATCTTGTTGACGCCCTTCTTGACGCGGCAGGACTGGTTCGGCGTCAGGTCCCCGAGCTTGAACTGGTAGGAGCAGAGCGCGGACGGGTGGCAGCCCAGCGGGATGAGCTTCCAAGAGCAGACCTTGTCGTCCACTGCGGCGCTGGAGACGCCGACGGCAGCGGAGGCAAGCAGTGCGAGGGCGAGCGATCCCAGGAGCTTCATCGTTGGGGGGTGAGGTCCGGATTATGGTGGTGTGGCGAGCCTTATAGTATGCGAACGCGAGCAAATTGCCGAATGATAAAAGAAGTGAAAGCCTTCGATCTCCAGGTCCGAACCTGTCAGGTCTCTTCTGTTCCGTCAGCAAGCAGGCGGGTGTGTGTGTTCACTGGGGATGGGCGAGTGGGCGGCGTAGCTTTGAAGCTGAAGCCTCATCCGCCACACAAGCCACACACAGGACCACCAAACGCAAGCGAAAGCAAATGGGAATGCTGAGGACTTTACATGGTGACAAAATGAGAATACGAAGGAGGGTTGAATCTTAAACGGTGGGGAGGTGTCCATTCGAAATCGAAAGTGATGATGTGGCAGGTGCCTGTCAGTCTTATAGTACATGGAGCGTCCACATAGACAGGATTTGTAGATTCAGGGCCGCGAAGAACTTGGTTGCTGCGTTGTGAAGCCTAGCGGTGAGTGGACACTCCTGTACGAGTCTCCATTCCGATGGTCTCATGGCTCCGCTACGGTCTCTCTCTTAGCACGCAAAGATAGACAGAAGTGAAGAGAGATGGAGTGGTCGGTCCTTTGATCGACCCGCTTGTACTGGAGTAAGCTCCAGGTCTCTTTGGCCTATATGCCCTGAACGTGAACCTGCCACTGGCTCCACGCCACCATCCTCTCGTTTTAATCGAAGTTTGCTGTTGGCGATTAACGATCTGGTTTCAAAAGGACCACGGAATCTGTCAACTGTTCCCTGCATCTGATCTCGCGGTCGAGAGAGGGAAGCAGTGCCACTGTGTCGTTGAATCTCCGCAGGTTTCCCACTCAGACAGCGCATCGCAATGCACACGATGAGAACCATTTGACGCGTGTTCATCGTCCACGACGCAAGCCAGCCATCGAGAAAGATGGTGGAGGTGGTGGCTTCTGGTTGCTTGTGTGTCTAATATATGATATTCTTACTGGTCCTCTAGGTAATGATCAACTAGCTGCTGCTGCTGTTATTGCCTCTACTATGCGTTCGACTCGTTGATCATCATGCCCTTGAGCTCGCGCAGGTACTCCTCGGGAACGCCCTGCCGCTGGAGCTTCCGCAGTGTCTCGACGCGCACTTTCTCGGCGATGATGCTCTCCTTAGTGACCTTCTTCTTGAGAAACTTGGCGTCACTCTGCTCGAAGAGCTTGGCCGTCGTGCGCCGCTGCTCGTTACCGTCGATCTGCTGCTTGAGCTCCACGCCGTGCTGCAGCTCGCGCTCTTTGGCGGCTCGCAGCGCCGTGCGCTGGTGCTGGAACTCCTGTTCGACGTGCTCCTGCGCGATCGCGTCCATGTGCAGGTCGACCTGCCGCTGGTGGCGCTTCTGCTCGGTGTGGAACGTCTCTTGCCGCTTGCGGTCTTGCAGGATCGCCTGCGCCAGCGCCTCTTTCGCCTCGCGGTCGTGCTTCTCCTTGCTGTGCATGTTCCTCTCGGCCTCCCCCCTCGCCTTCTTGGCACGGAACTCGTCCTGGACCGCCTGCTTGTCCTGCACTTTCTCCTGCTGCGCGCGCAGTTTGGTGGTGCGCAGCTCCTTGGACTTGCGGATGCGCTGCTCCTCCTTCGCCTTCGCTTCTTCCTCGAGCGCTTTCTTGCGCAGGTAGGCGGCCACCATCTCCTCCTGCTTCTCGCGCTGCACCGCGTCCTCTTTCACCTGCTTGATGCACTCGTTCGCGTACGCGGCGTCCTTCACCACGCCCTTCATGCGCTCGCGCTGCTGCTCGATCTTCTTCTCCTCGGCCTCGTACTGCTTGTATGTGTTGAGGATATTCTGCGCCTCGATGGCCTTCGCTTCTTCTCCCCACATCGCTTTCTTCTGGCGCTCGGCGGTCTGCTGCCCGAGTATCGGTCGCGCTTCGATCTGCTTTTGGTGGGCCTCGATCTCTCTCTCCTCGCGCACCTGCAACTCCGTGGCACGCTCGCGCTCCATGATGCTGTCGTGGATCCGCTCGTACCGCGCTTCCATGCCCTGGCGCTCCTTCTTGTGCTCCTGCAGCTCATCGCAGAACTTGTACCCCGACGCCTGGAGTGCCAGAGAGTTGATGCATCGGATGGACGTCAGGTGCTGGTTGCGGAGCACCTCTTCGTCCGTAAGCAGCGCTTTCTCCTCGGCCTCGATCTCCATTTCCATCGCCGACTGCTCGCGCCGAGCGCGCACCGCGAGCTCCTTCTTCATCATCTTGCGTTTGCGCTCCTCGGACTCGTGGCGCGTCGCTGAGAGCTGCTGGTCGTGCTCGTGCTTTAGGTGCTTCACATCGTCGTCCGTCATGATCACTGCTCGGCTCTACAAGCCAGCGTGACATAAAAAAAAAACGCACAATTGAGTCAATACGCGAGCTCTCGGCAGGTAGTTCAGCACTTGTCGACAAGTGGATCGCATTACCTTCATCCTCTCGATCTCCAAGACGGCCAGTACTTTCGTGACGCCCGCAATGTCCTGTCCTGCTATGCAGTTCACGCTCGATCGCTGGTTTCCGCCGCTGCCGCCGACGCGTAGCCCTGCCGACGCATGCCGAGACGTCATCGGCGCCTCTTTGTACTAGCGTTGGTTCCTTGTCGCCTTGACTTGCAAAAGGGGGTCCCAAGTTCTAGCTATTGGCACTCAGTCAAGGCAGATCAGACGGGCTTTGGACGTGCACTCACGCGTGTAGAGAGAATCATGGTAGGCATGCTCTTTCTATGGGGGGACGAGTCCAGCATTGCCCATCAAAAAAATGTAGCCATATTCCAGGTCAGTCTCGAAATAGGTACCGTTTATTTTCAAAAATAGCCATGAAATACCGGTAGTCCTACTGAACATATTGTGTGTACCGGTATCTTGAGGTATACTTTAGATACCGTCAGCATGCGGTAAAGTACGATTGCCGCTGCCTGCCATTTATGACTGGGCTGCACTGCATCACATCACACCACACCAAGGCAATCAATCAATCAATCGCTCGATCAAGTGAATCAATTGCAAGTGAGGTGATGGCGGCGGCGAGCAAAGTGGGCGGCAAGCGCAAGCGACAGCAGAGCCACAGCGAGCAGGACAAGTTCCTGCACAAGAGTGGCGTGCTACTGCAGCGCGAGGCGAAGAAAGTGCGCGCGTTCCAAGTGCGCAAGGTCGTGCAGCAGCTCAAGCAGTCGCGCGGGCAGCTGGAGACGGCGCAGAAGGAGCACCAGGAGCTCCTGGGCAAGCAGAGCAGCAATGGGAATGATGGTGCTTCCGAGGCCAAGCAGAGCAGCGACGCGCTGAGCAAGAAGGACAAGCAGGTCAAGAAGCTGCAGACGACGGTGAACAAGCTGGAGAAGGAGCTCGTCGTGTTCAAGGCGTTGGACCTCAAGGCGGTCGTCGCGCGCGCCATGGAGACGACGGGGCTGGAGAAGAAGAAGCAGCTGGAGCAGCAGAAGAAACTCCAGAAGCAGCAAGAGAAGCAGCAGAAGCAACAGAGTCGCTACGGAGGAGGTGCTTATTCGGACGATGAGTCGGACGATGAGCCGGACTATGGTCGTGGAGGTACTAGCGACGATGACGACGACGGATTCGACTCGGAAGAGTACGAAAATGCGCGAAAGGCGACGGGCGCTGTTGGTGGAGAGCGAGAGGACGACTCGGGACCCGAATTAGAGTCTGAAGATGAGCAAGATGAAGATGCAGGAGCAGAGCCAATGGAGCGGTCTGAAGAGCAACCGCAGGAGGCAGTGGCGTCCGACGATCTGCAGAAGCAACCGGATGGAGTCGGTAAAGATGCTGCTGATATGTCAATGGAGAAGCCGACTGAGCAACAGAAAGAGGAGGATGGAGATGCTGCCAACGCCAAGCAGAACGCGGATCTGCAGCTTCAGAACATGCTCATCGACCGCATCCTCGCGCACAAGCAGATGAAGCCGCTGCTGGAAGCGATTGAGAAAGTGTACGTCATGTTATGCTACTACTACCACTACTCTCACCGACGATCTCTCTCTTTGTGGCAGTATCTAACCATTTCGTTCATTTGTATATATCGGCAGGCTTGAGAAAGAAGAACGAGAGACGGAGAAGAAGCTCCGCAAGCAGGAGAAGAAAGCGCTCAAGCGCGACCGCAACGAAGTGCTGATCGGCGGCCGCAGTTCCGCGGCGCCGACATCTCTCTTCCTGGGTTCGCTCTCTGGCCGCGGCGGTGTCGTCGACGACGATCTTGGCGGGGGCATTGGCATGTCGTCCTCGTACATGGACGGCGCAGAGGACGACATCGCCGAGTTTCTCGGCGAGAAGAAGAAGAAGAACCGCATGGGCCAGAACGCGCGTCGCCAGAAGGCGATCCGCATGGAAGAGGCCGCAAAGCGCAAGCAGGACCGCGAGAACGGCATCTTCCGTCCATTCGGTCCTCGCAAGGAGGACGCGCTGAGCAAGTACGGGCCGTCCGAGCGACCAAAGAAGAAGAAGCCAGTGGCGGAGGTGCAGAGCAAGAGCAAGGGCAGTGGTAGGAGCAGTAGCAAGCCAGAGACAGAGCAGCGACGAGGAGGCGGAGGTCGTGAGCGAGGACGGGAGCGTGGCGCACCGCCAGCGCGTGCTGCTGGTGCTGGTGCATCGTCTTCCTCTAGTCGCCCTCCACCAGTCAACGCGCCTCCGAAAGTGGAGCCGTCGCACCCGTCGTGGATCGCCAAGCAGGCGCTCAAAGAGAAGGAGAAGGCGTCGATCACCGCGTTCGCTGGTAAGAAAATCACGTTCGGCGACGATTAATGCGCCAATCTGTGAGAGCTGGTTGATTGGTTTGTCGAAGAGCAAGGTGGTTTATAAGAAGAGCATAGAGAAGCAGTTATCTACAAGTTCATACATATTTCTTTTCCATAGCAACGCCTATCAACTGGCTTGGGTGAAAATGATCTGGGGCGTGGGGCTTGATTTTCTAGCAACACACGTATTTGCTGGCTGTGCTGTGAAGGTTGATCGCCCCTGGACCCTACCCTAAACGAGAGGTGATTTACGATATACCTTCGAAGTAGTTTAGAAATGATGTATCACCATTTCATGGGTAATAAAGAGCTCAACAAGTTGTGGTGAATACAACCTGCGAACTGACAAATCAGCCAGCTTTGCACCCACGCGTATGTGGATGTAAAGAAAGGTTGTGGCCATTGATTGCCGGCCTGGGCCGGGTGACATTGGGCTTCCTCATTTCTCTCTCTTCTCACTTTCCAACCTGCTACCTCTAGCATACGCGAGACTTCTTCTTCGTATCATGACCATACGCTGAGATGACCATCCTGAACCTCGCATCTCTCGTTGAGAGGCTGACTTTAGCACTCACCATCCTGGGAATCATGACAGATGCGCTCCTCGCCCATGCGCTGATGAACCTACTGCCTCGAAAGAAAACTGCTGCGTCCAAGCATGCGCAACCAGCGTCAACGCTCCCGTTGCTCGGCAACATCCTCGATGCGACGATTTTCCACAGCGACCGGACTTGCGACTGGATCACGGAGCAGCGCGTGGCGTTCGGCAGTCGTTCCTGGCTGCTCTTGATCCCAGGCTGCATGCCGAGCCTCTTCATCTCCACACCGGAGTTCTACGAAGACGTGCTCAAGACCCAGTTCAGCAGCTTCCAGAAAGAAGAGGACGGCACGCACTACTTTACCAACCTCTTTAGGAAAAGCATGCTGACGTCGGACGGCGACGCGTGGGCTTTCCACCACAAGACCGCGAGCCACTTGTTCTCCCAGCGGATGCTCCGGGACGTGATGCGCGAAGCCTTGAGAGAGGAGATCCAGACGTTCTGTGGCGTGCTCAAAGTGTGCGAGTCTAGAGATCAAGGCACTGTGAGCTTCAAGAGCGTGGTGTCCCACTTCGCCGGCGACGTGTTTGGCAAAATCGGCTTCGGCGTCGAGCTGAACTGTCTGGAGAACGGCGTGAATGGGGAGAAGGGCAATGAGTTCGTCGACGCGTTCGCTAAATCGACCCACATCATCTTCCTGCGGTTCACGCAGCTCGTGTGGCTCTGGCGGCTCAAGCGGTACCTCAACATTGGCGTTGAGGGGAAGAACAAAGAGTACATCAAAGTGATCGACACGTTCATCCATCACGTCATTAGCGAGTCCATTGCGCATAAGAACAACGAGGCTGCGAGGCCGAGAGACAACGCCACACAACCTTCGAAGGACCTCATCTCGCTCTTTTTCAACAGCAAAGTCAAGCCGCCGGAGAACCAGAACCAGAACCAGAACCTCAAAGGCAAAGTGCTCGACTCGGAGACGCAGCTCATTCGCGACACGGTGGTGAACTTCATCTTCAACGGGAAAGACACGGCCTCGAACAGCATGGCGTTCTTCATCGTTATGATGAGCAGATACCCCGCCGTCCTTGCCAAAGCCCGAAACGAGCTCCGAAAGAAGCTACCTCGCTCGCCAAGTGGCGAGTTTTTGATCCCCTCAATGGACGATCTGCCTCAGTTGATCTCTTGGAGACTGCGATTTGTGCGAACCTGCGCTTGAACCCCATCGTGCCAGTCACCCCTCGTCAAGCGAAAGAAGACCTGGTGCTCTGTGATGGCACGCTGGTTGCCGAGGGTTCGCGCACAGTGCTGGCGCTTTATGCGATGGGTCGCTCGAAGTCGATTTGGGGAGAAGACACACTCGAGTTCAAACCTGAGCGCTGGATCGATCCAGTGACAGGCAAGCTGCTCGTCGTGTCTCCGTTCAAGTTCATCTCGTTCTTCGCGGGACCTCGTCAGTGCATGGACATCAAATTCGCGATGATGGAGATGAAGTGCGCGTTGGCGGTGCTGCTGAGCAAATTCGACTTTACGGCAGTCGAGGATCCGTGGGAGATCACGTATGAGCCAGCGATGGACGTGACCATGAAAGGGCCGCTGATGGTCAAGGTGTCGTCATTGAACGACGGCGGTGCTGCACGTGGGCCAGCATCGTCAGGTTGATCTATCTGTGGGGTGCTGATTTCAGGATCTACGATTGTTTTCATACGTGCAGGATTCAGTATCTCTTCTTTACCTACGCTTTTCTTTCAAACACACACACTTGTTTACTTGTGTGAGCTCGCTATCTGTGACTGAGAGGGTAGTGGAAACTCTGTGCGATTGATTGATTGTCTAATTGCGGAACATCTTGGCGACCTGGTGGGCGAGACTCGTCTCCGACGGCGCGCACTGGCGTCGCAGCTCCGGGATCTCCTTCTTGATAATGTTCTCGATCGCGTCCAGTTCTGCCGCCTTGAGCTTCGGCAGCGCGCTGAAGCCCAGCGTGTGCACCGAGATCTGGATACTCGGCAGCACGCGCTTCCAGAGCGCGAGCACGTACTCGTCACCCTCGGCGAGCTGGCGACCGTAGAGGCGACGGAACTGGTCGCTCAATGCGTCTTCGGTCAGCAGATCCTTCTCCAGCTGGCTCAGTACCGACGCGTTATTCCACAGAAGACCAGCGGTCGCGATCACCGAGAGAATGGAGACACCAGCGGCGAACTCGATTGGGGCTCCGCTGAAGAGCGCCGACGCCGCAAGCGCATTACCACCGATCAGAGTGGACGCCACGAGCGCCGTGCGACGCCATTTCTCGCTGCTGTATCGCGAGCGGATGTCCTCGAAGATGCGCGCGTGCATCTGCAGCATACGGGACGAATCGTACAGGTTCGTGATCAGATTGTCGACGCGACGCTCCGGCGCGCGCACGACCTCGCTCACCACTTCTTCGCGCATCGCGTCCAGGTCACGCAGCGACGCGCCGAGTCCGCTCTCGGTCTGCAACTGGCCCTTGTCGTTCTGCTTCACGGGCACGCACATCGTGTAGATGCGCGGCAGGTCCTTCAGCGGGATGACCTTGGACAGGTTCCAGCAGAGCGACCCGTAGGCGCGCGCGAAGTCGTGGATCTTGCGGAACTGGTCGACCTTGTTGAGCACAATGTGCAGCTTGTGGTCCATGCCAACGAGCGAGCTCGTGAGAATCGAGAGCGTCTCGCCAGTGGTACCTGGCTTATCCGGGTCGAAGAACAGCAGGATCACGTCCGCACGCTCGGCGTACCAGCGCACGACCTCTGGGAACTCGTAGCCGCGGTCCGAGCTGTCGCCGTTCCCTCGGTACGTCAGCGACGCTGGCGATCCCGACGAGCTGCGGAGCGACGGCGGCACGCTGTAGTAGCTGTTCGCATGCACGCTCTTGGGGCTGTCGATCATACCTGGACTATCCACGAGCATGAAGTTGGCGTTGATGCCCTTGCGCACCTTGAGCTGCGTGCGCTGTACGAGCGCGGGGCCGTAGCTGCGTAGACCCGAGAAGCCGAGGTCCGGGTCGCCCACGAGCGCGGGTCCGTCCTGGTCGATGTCTTCGCTGCCCGGCGCGATGATCGTGAACCCGTCGTCGGTCGGCGCGACGCCCGTGCTCTGCACCTCGCGCTGCAGCAAGTAGTTGATGAACGTGGACTTGCCGGACGAGTGGTTACCCAGCAGGAACACGAACGGCAGCGACGGCAGCTTCTCCTCCTTGTGCTTGCGGTCTAGCGGGCCGAGGATGCGCTCGTTTAGCGGCAGCAACAGTTTCGACTCAAGCTGGCTCGTCTTCTGCATCAGCTTGATCCACTTCTCGTCCTCGATCGCGAGCTTCGAGTCCTGGATCACTTCGGACATCGTGGACGCCAGCGCCGCGCCGCTGACGCGCAGCAGTGGTGCTTGGCAGCTTCGCGACCGCAGCAGCGCTGATGAGGCGCTGGACATCGTCATTATCATCGTTGTGGTCGCGCGGCGGCGCAGCATGGCGCTCGCCATTGTCATCGTCATCGCCATTCTCTCTCTCTTTCTCTCTCGGGTGGGTGGTAGACGATGGATCAATTGGCAGATGAAGCTTCAGCTCGGTCGGGTCGTTTTTCTTTGACACCCCACAAAAGAAAACTGACGCTGACGTGCAACTAGTAGAGCTGACGTGCAGATAGTGAGTGTTCAATTTTGGCCAATCGAATCATTTACCTAAATTTAAAAGGGAAAACCGGTGTTTTCACCCTTTTTAACTTGGATTTTGTATGCATCTGGGGATTATTTATAAGGCTATTTTCTTGACTTTAGTTTACTATAGAAGAAGGGATTCTGCACAGAATAAAAGAGTAAACCAGTGTGTTGTTGGGTTTCTCCACGCTCAACTTTTTGTTGATAAGCGAGTTGTGTTCCCTCGTAGTGTCCTCGTTACCTCCACTAACATCTATATGCATTATTTTTGCTGTAAGGAGATGCAGTTATCGTAGCATTTGTATGGATTGAATAAGCAGGATTATCCCCGACACAATGCACTTTAGAATCAACTGGGGGTACGTTTGTGACAGCGAGCGAGCATTCAACACGATTGTGTAACCATCACCCCAAGTACCGTACCGTACACATTTAGGAAAGTTCCTCTGGTTGCCCCAGCAACTCGCTGCTGTCAAAACGACACCAGCGTTCTTTGTGTGACCAGCGCATTCACTCACTCACTCTCATTCCCCAATTGCGCAACCAAACCGCACCAGCAACTCCAGACACCCCAAGCAAGAAGACACTACAGCAGCAGAATGGTCGAGCCGATTCCGATCAAGGTGGAGCTGAAGGACCTGCTGGCCAAGCTCGTGCGCCGCGAGCACCTGAGCGACGACGAGGCCACGCTCGCCATCCAGCTCATCGCGTCTGAGGCGTCGACGCAGAATCCTGTGGGCGTCGGCGTGCTGCTCGCGCTGCTGGCCGCCAAGGGCGAGACCGCCGGCGAGGTCGCCGCCTTCGCCAAGTACATGCGTGCGCAGTCCATCACGGTCCAGGTGCAGGTGAGTCGAGCGTACTGCTTGTTGCATCTGTCGTGTGTATATCATGTGTGTGATGGCGATGTGATGCTGGTCGGTTTGTGTTCTGATCATTGGGCATTGCTGTTTTGATGTGACATGACGCGATGGTAAAATGCAGTTGGAGCGCCCGACGCTGGACATTGTCGGTACGGGCGGCGACGGCGCCAACACGGTCAACCTGTCGACTGCCGCCGCGGTGCTCGCTGCTGCGTGTGGCGCCCTGGTGGCCAAACACGGCAACCGCTCCGTGTCCAGCAAGTAAGCGAATGCTCTCTCTCTTTTTTCTAGTCTATGCTCCTATCTGGCGATTGAATCTCCATGCTAATGCTTTGTTTTGCATGTTTCGTCGTTAGATCTGGCTCGGCGGATGTGCTCGAAGAGCTCGGCGTGCCAATGCTCAAGCCCGACGCGATCGCGCCGTGCATCACCGAGGCCAATATTGCGTTCATGTACGCGCCTCACTTCCACCCAGCGATGCGTTTCGTGTCTCCGATCCGCAAAGCAATCGGCATTCGCAGCGTGTTTAACGTGCTCGGCCCACTGCTTAACCCCGCTGGCTGCAAGCGAATCGTCATTGGCGTGTACACCCCGGACCTGCTCCAGGTGTTTGGCGAAGTGTTTGTGGCGCTCGGCATTGAGCACGGACTTGTCGTGCACTGCGCGGGTCTCGACGAGCTCAACTCGATTGGTGCTGCGGATGTTGTCGAGGTGAAATTGGGCGAACCGCTACGACGTTACGCGATCGCACCGGAGGAAATCGGTATCCCGGTGAGCAAGCTGGAGGACCTGAAGGGAGGCGATGCGACGGAGAACGCTGCGATCCTGCGCGCAGTCTTCTCTGGTGGCGCCGCCAGCGACAACGCGATCGGCAATACGATCGCCTACAACGCTGGCGCCGGGCTTTACGTGTACGGCCTCGCTGACAGCATCAAGAGCGGCTACGAGATCGCGAAGGCGAAGCTCGCGTCTGGCGAGGCGCTCGCGACGCTCGACAAGTGGGTGTCGACGGCCCAGGCGCTCCACAAGCAGCAGGAGTAGAAACAATAGGTAGGAGATCAAGATGAAGACGAAGAAGAGGTGAAGGCGAAGCGAAGAAGAGGTGAGGTACAGAAATATACCTGGTTCGGCATGGTTGATGGGTGGGTCAGTCCCATATTAATAGCAAATTGATGGCTACGTGCGTTTGAAAACAACAGCCTGAGGCTCGCGTGATGGTATTTTTTGAGCTTGAAAGCTTGGCGTGGTTGGTTGCCTATTGCAGCAGCATTGTGGTAGTGGGGCTGTGGAAGAGCTCTCAGCCATGAGCTCTGCGGTGAGCGAGTGCCAATATGCGCAGCAGCTTGTGCAGACGTACTTCCGCATGCTCACGGTCAGCTGCGGGCGAGGAGCAGGACAAGGCAGCTCAAGTAGGCGTCCAATCGAGGCTGTGCCGTCTGAAGAGAGGTGCTCGAACGCCTATTGTCGGTCCAATGCCAGCAATAGCAATGACAGTGTGTCGCCCGCGGACGCGGCTATCCTGAGCGTGTACCTGGCAACGCAGGCTCCGATTCCGCTTTGCATGCCGATTGTCAGCTATTTCTCATTGTCTCAACAAGAAGACGACAAACCAAGGACCATGAAGAAGCAAATGAAGATCGTCCAGAGACAGACGATGGCGACAACGATCAGGAAGAACACGCGACAAGGGATTCGATGTTTCAGCCGCTTGGCTCTACACCGCGCAGACGACTCTCAAGCGCAATGGAGCT
>JAADVN010000940.1:0-11980 GCA_023335535.1 Globisporangium spinosum | reverse complement strand
GCGGCGGGAGTCTGGTTGCGGCTTGCGTTCGCTGACATGGCAGCTCTGGGCGAGAGGAGCGGCAGGCAAAAGCGAGCAAACCGCGGCGCAACAAGACAACGCGTAGCAAGACAAAAATCCAAAACCAACACCAAAAGAGACGAAGGGGTGGCGTGGCGTTTGAAGCGAAGCGATGGGGCGAGGTCGGGCTCGAGGTGTGCTGTCGTGGTGGTGTATGTGTGTATATGTGTGTGCATGTGTGCGTATGTGTGTGCGTATGTGTGTGTTGGCGCAACGTAAGGTGGTGTTTGTTGTGTGTGTGGGTGGTAGGTGTTTTTGGGTGTGTGCGTAGGTTTTCTGAGACAGCTTGGCCGAGTGGTTAAGGCGTTAGCTTGCTGGATCATTTTTATCGAAGAGTGAATGGTTTCTTGATGTGCCTGTTCGTGCGCTGAATATACTCGTGCTAGTGGTATTAATGGTTTCATTGTCATTGACAAACAACCTTAGAATGGGCTGGCTATTTGGCAGCTTTCGTCCACATCAGCACTTCGTGCCATACACCAAGATCTTTATTGATTCGAACCATCCCTAAACAATTGCTGCCTATCACACTGCACCAAGGCTCCGGGGGGGGGTGAGTGTGCGATTAAATTGTTGCGCCGTTTTTTTCTTCTTTTGGACTCCATGCTCCTATCTGCCTGTCCCTCAGGTCGTCTTCTTCACATCTTTTCCAGGACAGTATTTTCTATTATATCTTTACTCGCCGCATTGGTGTTGCTTGTTGTTCCTTTCCTGTTGTCCGTCAATTTGTTTTTTTCCTGTCTGAAAACGCACACCAGCGCTGGGTTCCGGCCCGTTCTCGACATATTGTGGAGCAGTTAAGCAAATCAGGCCCCTTGTAATTTCAAGCATGTACTTGGTGGGGTCACCTCCATAATACACATAGATTTACAACTGCTCATCGTACTTGGTATACTAATGTTGTTTAACATGACATCGACATTGTCAATGCCAAGTATTGTGTTTTTGAGTGCAGTTAGATATAGACGAATGCTAAACAGCTCCCCAAGGTGCGAGTTTGCCTTGGCCCAGTACACTATCTTCGTCGGCCGCATCTCGTTCAGCAGATGTCTCACGTGTCCACCACTCAATGGAAGAGGCTTCGATCGAAAAAGTCTCGAGCAACGCGAATTCCAACATTCGCGACTGGTGGATTGATATTGTCTACGAACTGACCTGTAAAACTTCTTCTCAATTGCACCCTAGAAATAGTTCAGTTAGTCTGCCAAGCCCCTTCAGGTTAAATCAATTCGGTGAGCGATTTGCACAAGTCACAGATCAATAATAAATACAAATGGTACACAAGCGGTACAGTCGACGGATGGATACTGTACTGTACCAGTACCAGTATCAGCTGGATGGCCGCATGTCCTCCTCTCATTTTCCTCCGCTCGTCATCCAATATTGATCGAGCGAAGGATGCTGCGCAGTCGGGTCACGAGCACGCTGCTGCGGCCGCGTCGAGGGCTCGCGGCGCTCAGCACCAGCCCGGGGGCTGCGGCTGCGGCGGCAGGACACGCATGGGAGCCCATTGAGGCCAAGTGGCAGAAGCGATGGGCGCAGCGCGCGACGAGTACGGCCAACGCGACGCTCCCAGCAGCAGCAGCAGCGAGCGGCAAGGGCACGTTCTACTGCCTTGCCATGTTTCCGTACCCGTCAGGTAACTTTCGGCCCGACTGGATGTGCATCGGAGCTGCTCGTTACAACGAGACTGGCAGATCTATACTGATTCTCTAAACTGTGCGTTCTCCATTGCGGCAAGGTCAACTGCACATCGGACATGTGCGCGTGTACACGATCAGCGACTGCATCGCGCGTCTGAAGCGCATGCAGGGTTACGACGTACGTGCAATGCGTGTTTGCATACTGACTGTCCATGTGTCTAACGACGCATGCTGGTACTGTTACTGGTTGATTTGTTCTGCCGCGCAGGTGCTGCATCCGATGGGGTGGGACGCGTTCGGCCTCCCGGCGGAGAACGCGGCGATCGAGCGCGGCATCTCGCCCGCGGACTGGACGGTCTCGAACATCGCGCAGGCGAAGCAGCAGCTCAAGGCGCTCGGCATCGAGATCAACTGGGAGCGAGAGGTCACGACGTGCTCAGCGGACTACTACAAGTGGACGCAGGCGCTTTTCCTCAAGCTCTTTGAGCAGGGGCTCGCGTACCGGAAAGAAGCGCTCGTGAACTGGGACCCCGTCGACAAGACCGTGCTCGCGAACGAACAGGTGTGTGTGGGCTGGTGAGCGTGCCTGATTGTACAGCGTCGATCGACTGACCTTTGTTACTGTTTCTATCGATTCTAGGTCGATGCGGAAGGCAAGTCGTGGCGCTCCGGCGCGCTCGTGGAGCTGCGCTCGCTGAACCAGTGGTTCTTGCGCATCACCGACTACGGCGACCGTCTACTCGATGACCTCGACAAAGTGGGTCTGCGTCTGTTGCAATTTTCACTCTCTCTTTGTTGTCTACTTATTGACTGAACCGTTCGTGTTGTTTCCTTCCGTTTGACATGGTATGATATGACGACTGATGACTGCAGCTTTCCAAGTGGCCAGAGCCAGTGAAGCGCATGCAGGCGTCGTGGATCGGTCGATCCATTGGCTCCAAAGTGAATTTCAAGGTGAGAAAGACGGCATTCACTGATCTGAGAGTTGCAGATGACTGATGAGCTTTCGTGGGTTGAATTTGCTGCGTTTTATTGGACTAGGTTGCGCTCGATTCGTCCGCACCGGAGATCCCGCTGACGGTCTTCACAACGCGCGTCGATACGATCTTCGGCGTCAGCTTCGTGTCCGTCGCTCCCGAGAGTGCGGTCGTGGACGAGCTGCTCCAGCACGTGCCTGCCGCTCGTCTCGGTGACGTGCAGGCATACATTAAGCGCGTCAAGGCGCTTTCCAAGGATGACCGCACGAAAGGCGACACCAACAGCGGCGTGTTCACTGGTCTGTACGCGGCCCACCCGTTGACGCAGAACAAGGTGCCGATCTACTTGGCCGAGTACGTGCTCCCTCACTACGGCACGGGCGTTGTCATGGGCGTTCCTGCCCACGACAGTCGCGACATTGAGTTTGCGCACCACCACGACCTGGAGATCCGTCAAGTCGTCGAACCAGCAGCAGGCGGCAAGCAAGCGAACCTTCAATCGGAAGAGAGTGACGTGATGACCGACTACGGCATCTTGCGAGACAGCGGGGAGTTTACGGGCAAGTCGTCCGAGCAGGCACAAAAGGAGATCAACAAGAAGCTCGCCGACGAGGACATCGGAGGACCGTTCACCCAGTTTCGTCTGCGGGACTGGCTCGTGTCGCGCCAGCGCTACTGGGGGACACCTGTGCCGGTGATCCACTGCAAGTCGTGCGGTCCAGTGGGCGTCCCACCTCAGGATCTGCCAGTGGAACTCCCTCCGCTCGCCGATATCTCGGATGATCTGAAGGGCGGCGACGGCGAATCCCCGCTCGCCAGAATGAAGGAATGGAAGAGCTGCACGTGTCCAAAGTGCGGTGAGGCCGCGGAGCGTGACACGGACACGCTGGACACGTTTGTGGACAGTTCGTGGTACTACATGCGCTACTGCGACGCTCAGAACAAGGACAAGCTGTTCTCGACCGAGCATGCCGCCAAGTGGATGAAGCAGTCGGGCGTCGATCTGTACGTCGGCGGCATTGAGCACGCGATCCTGCACTTGCTCTACTCGCGCTTCATCACCAAGTTCCTCTACGATCAGAAAATGCTGCCTGCCGAAGAACCATTTTCACAGCTGCTCGCGCAGGGCATGGTGCTCGGCCGAACATACAAGTCACCAGGCTCGCTGCGATGCCTCAAGCCATCGGAGTACTCGGTGGACGCTGATGGCAAGGTCACTGAAGACAAGACGGGCCAAGAGGTGATCACGGTCTGGGAGAAGATGTCCAAGTCCAAGTACAACGGCGTGGACCCGGAAGTGATCCGCAGCCAGCACGGCGCAGACGTGACGCGTCTTGTCGTGCTGTTCAAGGCACCACCAGCGCACGAACTGGAGTGGGACGAGTCGGACCTCGCGGGCCAATCGCGCTGGATCAGTCGCATCTGGGGTCTGATCGACGCCTCAGTCGTTAGCAACAGCTCGTCATTGAACAGCTCGCCATCGGATGTTCAAGCAGAGAGCGAGTTGCGTCTTGAGCTCCACGGCACCATCAAGCGCGTTACGGAAGCGCTGGACCAGCACCAGTCGTTCAACGTCGCGATCGCCGAGCTCATGAAGCTCTCGAACTTGCTGGGCGAGAAGAAGCAGCTCAACAGCACCCCTGCGTACAAGGAGAGTCTCGAGAGTCTCGTGAAGATGCTGGCGCCGCTCGCGCCGCACACTGCGTCCGAGATGTTTGAGCACTTGAAGGTGTCGGGACTTGTTGCCGAAACCTCAGAGGATGCGGCTACTGCCGACGTACATGAGAGCTCGTGGCCGCAGTTTGACGCGTCGCTGCTCGCGAGCGCGCAGGTCAAGATCGTGCTCCAGGTGCAGGGCAAGGCGCGAGACACGATCTTCGTGTCGCCGGACATCCAGGGCAACCAGGAGCAGGTGCTGGCGCTCGCGATGGCCTCGAGCGCCGTGCAGCGCCACCTGCAGGGCAAGCAGGTGTGCAAGGCGATCCTGATCCCGCCAAAGAAGCAGGGAGCGCACGGCCTCTTGAACATTGTCGCCGCATAACATTTAGATTCAATCCATCAACCGTTCAATCAGACACCACCAACCATAATACGAGCAAGGGCTGCCTACACCATTGCTTTTATTTCATAGTCAGTCTTGCAATCTTGGACGCCAGAGTAGCAAATTCCGGCCTGTACCTGGGCGGGTGTGCTGCATTTCAGCAAACATCGATGGCATACTTGTTTGTGCTATTTTGGGGGGTATGTACTGCTCAAGCGATTGTCGTGTTTGCCACTTTCCCTCTCGATAGGATTCGATTCGCCGTTGCTTCCGCCGCCTGTCGTTTACCCCTCTACGTGGCTGATCGCTGGGGAACCAATTTCCTTCATCGAGCGCTGCGCGGAGCCTCGGCGCGCAGGTCGCTGCTGCGACTCGTGAGGCGACCAGCCGATCATGTAGATCACCTAATAGACAGTACAAACAGTTGGTTGCAAGAAAAATCAGTTTGGGTAATGAAATGGATCAAATTGGCAACATCGTCGAACAGCTTTGGCATGTATGCATGTCCACCGACCTGGAATGTTGCCGAAACCGAGCCGTCGGGATTTGCGTACATCGACTGGTAAATCGACGCAGCAGCGAGCAGCGAGTCGCGAGTCACCGGCGCGCCACGTGAGAGCACCGCGTTGTTCTCGCCCATGCCCTGGAGGTCCTCCATCAGTACAAACGCGTCCGGGTAGTCCACTTGGATAAAGTCCGTGTCAACTGTACATGTACGACAGAGTGTCAATCAATCGCAAAGCTCATAGCTCTTGGGCACTCTTGACAACGACCTCTAATCTCAAGATGAGCCACTCAACCGAGTCGCTTGCTTTGTGCGTTTTCGCACCTGTGCACAACTGGAAGCCAGAGCTCACGAGCAGGTTTCCCGCGTCCGGGACATTCATGAACGGAGAGATGTGTGGGGAAATGCCGCCCTGGCGCTCTTGGTCCGCGAGGATGAATGCGCTTCTACAACACGAAGAGTACAGAATTTTCAGCCATTGTGAGCGTGAACGAGTGAGAGGAACTGAACATTATGCCATTCGAGATGGTCCCATTCAACGCTTACCGCAGCTCTTGAAGCGAGTCACCGCCGAGCACCGCAGCAACAAAGGCTCCATCGGGCTTCAATGACTCGAGAATCTGCGCATAATGGGAAAGAATAGAGCAGAGCATCACGATCCAGTTAGACCTCGCGTACATAATTCTTGCTGTTTGAAAACACACACATACACACTAGACAATTCGCAGTATTGTGTTCAGGAAAATAAGGTGCTTTGCGTACCTGCTTGAACGTGCCTGGCAAGTCGTTCACCCAGTGCAGACTCAGAGAGCTCATGATCAGATCAAAGTGCTCCGGCGGGAACGGCAGGAACTCTTCATCGGCGATCAAGCGCTTCGTTCGCACTACAATTTCCAGAATTCCATGTACAGCAGCCGTGAAACTGAAATGAGCAACACTAGCCAACCCCAAGCTTACAAACAGAGAGGGCTTTTCACTTACAAGCGCTGGTGCTCTGGTCGTCGCTCGCGCCTGGCCCGAAATCGCGGAATAGGAGCTTCTCTATAGTTGCGAGTATCGAACGCATTATTAGTTATCGCCGGCGTTTAGCGGACACGGTGCCAGCTCTGCATGAGAACGACGAGATGCACACGAGATGCGCACGCACCGGCAGAGTCGCACTGGATCAGCTCCTTCACGCCGCCGAGCCCTTCGTCTTCGCGTAGGTGCTTGTAAATGTGGCCGCTGCCGCAGCCCAAGTCGAGCGCGAACGGGAACTCGCGGTCGATGTCTTCAAGGCGGTCGATCAATCGTCGCGCGACCTCGTCCTTGACGTACTCGAACTCGCTTGCGCCGGCGCGCAAAGCGATGTTATTGCGCTGCTGGCGCTTCATCGCTGCTTGCAGACACACGTGTATTAGCACCCACACCTCGTTAGCACACGCTCCACCCTGCAAGCGCCACCAAGCGCAAAGCAAACAGCAACGCGTTGGTAGATCGATAAGTTACCTCGATCAAAGATCACCGACGAAGAAAACGAGCGACGGCCGCAGAGCTGCTTGCCCACGACGCGGTTCTATGGCAGCGGAGTATGAAGCATGGCCGCACACACAAATACAAAGACACAGAAGACCATCAGGACCAACAGGTATCATATACAGCAGCTCGCGTGGGCACACGAAGCGAGCGAATACGCACGCACCATGATCCCCATCATTGGAGCAATAATGATAGTGGTGTTGCTTTGCTCTGCACCACCACAAGCAACAAGCAATGCCCCAAGCAATCCGAAAACAATTGTTAAGCTCCCATAATAAAGAGGTTTGTAATGATGACTGAGAAAATATATGCCCAAATCATTGTCAAACCCTCTATAAGGCCGACTGAGTGACACGCAAAGTAGATAAAAAAAAGGTTGTTGAATTAGAGGAGCTCAGCAGAAGTATGTAAAGTTCGCTAGACAGGAAAATCGATCGAGTGATCGATCACCTTCGCAAGAGAAGCCAGAAAATGGCGCCGCCATCGGGCGAAGCGGACACTGCGCAGAGCTGTTTGGCTGTTGTTGTGCGGTGGGCGCCGTTGCTAGTTGCTACTTCACATTTAGCGCTTCTTTTGCATGTTTCGCCATGGCGCACTGTCGCTGAAGATCGGGATGAAGTTGTTGATCGAGTCGCGCTGGTTCTGCACAATGCACTCGCAGATCCACACAAGGTTTCGCACTTCCTGCTCTTTCAGCTTGACGTACGCGAAGAAGCAGCCTGCGCTTGTACAAAAGCAAAACAAACAGTTAGACACACAGCGCATTGCTATACTATTGGCAACAGGGATCTTCACATACCAAAGTGCATCTGGCCCTGGAACGCCAGCTCGCTCATCTGCACGTCCCGCTCGTAGAAAGCGTCATCGATGGACTTGTTGTCGACGCCCTCCGACTGGTGCACTTCCCAGATCTTGCGGTACACTGGGTACGGCTCGAGAGCTGCTCCGAGCGCAGTCTCATCACCCGCTTCCGCCAGGATCTCGGTCGCGTCAGGGTACAGCTGTCCAATGGATGGGTACAGCGGCTTGCGGTCCGAAATGCGCATCGCGGGCTAACAATGTGATGTTACAAACACAAGTCAGTCACATCACACTGCAGACACGATTTCACATTGTGCAGCTAGCTATTGTCTGTCGGCATGAGCGCGCACATACCTCGTTCAATGGCGTGCCAAACGAGTTGAGCGTGATGTTGATCGCGACACGATCCGCTCGCGCCTTCAAGATCTCGCCCATGACAATCGCAGTGTCGCCTCCAATTTTCTACAAGGGGAGAATAGAATAGAGCAGTGTAACAACACGCAAGCACTGGTATATCTTCTACCCCTCACTCATACATTTGTAATCCCAATCCAATGAGGTCGAGCATTCAATGAAACACACCTGGCACAAGTTGTAGAAATCTTCCAGCCACAGCTTCAGCATGCTGTTCTTGATGAGCTCCATTTGCACTTCCTCCAGCACATTGCGGACGTCCGACGTCCCTTCCATGCGGTCCCCGCTGGCACTCTCTTCCAGGAACTGGCTGAAGTACGTGCCTGAAAAGGTTTCAAAATAGCAAAAAAAATGAGATTAGCAAGTTTGTTCATTTAGTGTCCACGTCCACCCGGTTTGTCTGGAGAGATCTTACCGATCGGGGTATCAATGAGCACGGTTTCGTAGAGGTCCGAGTAACCCTTCGAGTTTGGCTCGAAAGCACAAATGCTGCGCATGATGGATTCGTCAAACTTGCCCAACGGGTGAAGCTGCAAGGTACAATACAAAAAAGGATCGTCATTACCTCACAAGTGAGAATATATATGCAACCGCTCGAAATGAGCTCCTACGAACCTGGTGGATGAGCTCGTTCACGTCACGTCCGTTCAGCGTTCCCTTGAGCAGAAGGATCACATTGTCGATCATGTACTCGTATCTACAAACGATCACAGCGACAAGTAGCTGTGAGTTGACTGAACCGACAAGCAAGATCGACTTTGCATATGTGGCAATACCATAATGTGCATGCATGTAAACGCACGTACGTAATGTAATCGAGGAACTGGCCGAGCGGTTCCATAGCTTGTGCGCGCAGGAACTGGAACTCGGAGACCAGCTTGTTCGTGGTCCCCGCTTGGATGAGCGACGGCGAGATCGACGCAGACTACGTTGTGGTAAAAGCGCATGTGCATTAGCGCCACAAAGATTGGATCAATGGGGTCAGTCGATCCGTCCATCAGCCATCAGAGCGCACTCACCTCGTCCTGGAGGAACTGGTCATAGTCCGTTTCCTGCAGATTGAGCTTCACGTCTGCAGAGAGAGAGAGAGAGAGAGAGAGATGTACACGCACACATACAGAAACAGTAAAAAGAGACGTACATATCAAGTGAGTTAGTATGAGATGCTCCATAACTCTGATGATGCGATCAATCAGCCTGAGCAGCTCTTCGTCGAACAAAAAGATCCTGCTGCATGAGCTAGCGCTCTCACAAGCGTCGCGCACCTTCGAGACTCTCGCACTGCGTGAGGTGGTGGTAGTCGACGTCGTCCAGGAAGCCCGAGCGGAAGCCGCGCACGAGCGCCTCCACGTAGCCGTGCTGGATGTTGAACGTCGCGATCCCCCCGGCGTTGAGCACCATTCTCTCGCGCTTTGCTGTTCTCGTGCTTTGGCTTTGCTGCTTCTCTCTCGAAAAAAAGTGAAAAACGCACGCTCTCCAAATCTGTTGAGTTGCGCGAAGCTGCTCCTTTGTGTTGCAGCTCAGTTGAGTTGCGTAGGATCTGTCAAAGTTGCTCTGGCGTTGCGCTTGAAACTGCTTTTCGCTTTTATGAACACTGCGTCGTTTGAAACTGCTTTGATCATGCTGGATAGCACTGTGCTAATATACTATCTGAACATGGAAGGCACAGCGACGATGTTGGCCGGCGCGTGCGCTCATCAGCAAGCAGATCGCGTGCTCTCGGACTGTGCGCCGGTCAGTGGCTACCAGCGCAGACCGAACATGGTGCTCGGCTGGACAGTCGCAGCTGCGTGCTCGTACTTCCCAAATCCATAACTGCGCAGTGCGTCAAGCGCGAAAGCTACACGCTCGCGCCGACCATGTCGCTGGACAAGGAAGTGCCGAACAGCGGAGCGGTGTATATCGTGCTCATGGTGTTTGCGACGTTCAGGTACCTTGTTGCTGATGTCGCCGCCGACATGATCGTCGTCAAGCACGCGCAGCGCGAGCCGCTTGCGACTCATGGCCGCACGCAGACCGCGATCTACTCGGTGCGCTTCACGTTCGGCATCTTTGCGCAGATGATCATCGGTTTTGGGCCGAGTTCGCGCGAGTGCCTGGGGATTTCGACTTTGGGATCTCGTTCTCAGTCATGGTGTTCATCTTGGCGTTTTTATTTTTATTTTTTTGCGTGCTCATGATCCCGATGACGTGGTATTTCGTGCTCAAAGAGAAAGTGGAGGCGTCCGTGCTCTGAACATGCCTGGGCGATCTGTGGGCGCCGATTCAGAGCTAGGCGGTGTACCAGGTGATCGCGTACAGCTTCTTCTCGGACGTGTTTGGCGGCTTTAGCTACATCGCGTCGGATCCGATCACGTCCAACTGGGTGCGCACCACGAGCATGAACCTGAGCGTCATCGGCATCATCGGCATCATCGGCATCATCGGCAGCTGCATCACGGTCACGACGCTCTCCGTGGTTGCGCTTGACGCGCTCTGCACTGCGTTTGCTACCCGGGACATTGTGCGCAGTCGGTGGTTCTGACTCGGCCTGCCGATCGTCGAGTCAATCTCGACGAGCATGAGTATGATCAGCTCGACGTACATCTTCGTCGAGCTCGCAGATCTGGGTAATGAAGCCGCGATCTACGGTCTCGTGTCCACAGTCACGAACCTTGGCGCGCCATTCGTACTCACGCTGACAAAGAACATCAACGCACCAAAGCGTCAAAGTGTGCAACGACGACATCCTGAACGACACCCACGAGATGCGTCGAGACGTGATGATCACGATCCTCATCGCGTGCACGATGAGGCTGCTCTTACTGGCGTTTTTGCCGCTGCTGCCGCGCCAGAAGGCCGAGACGCAGGAGCTCAAGAACATGGGCGGGTCCTGCGGGGTCCTGGGTGCGATTATGATCGCGTACCTGGGCTTCACGATGCTCTAGTTCTTTCTGATGAAACTGTTGAGCATCTTTGAGAACTCGCGCTGCCTCAAGATCACCAGAGGCTGCGAACGAGGCAGCAAGACTAGCGCCATGTGCATGGTAGTGCTGCATTGGTCTTGGAAGAGCTCGTTAATAATACGCATTGGTTGAAGAATGAGTGTAGGCATCTCAGCGATTGTCAAATCGTGTGTGGGACTACTACATATGTCTGCCATTGGCTTTCGACGAACGAAGCTCAGCGACCGACACAGGCAAGCTACTAGCCGCAGGCGACGCGCTGCAATGCGTTCACAGATAAAATCAACAACAACATCAACAGAGAGAGCAACAATAGACAAGCAGCATGGGCGTGACAGACTTGGACGCCAAGGTGGCGCTCGTGTTCGCCGACTGTCCGGACATGCCGACGAGGGACGAGACCTCGCGCACGTACAGCGGCGGCGGCTCGCAGCTCGGCTGCCAGCAGGTCACGGACACGCCCATGTGCTTCGATCACAGCACCGTGAAGGAGTACGTGCTCAACATAAAGCACGTCGGGATCTGGGCCAACTTCGGCTACATCTTCGTGGCGTTCGTCGTCTTCCGCGTGCTCGCGCTGCTTTCGGAGAGCCACGTGAACGGTTGAAAGTACTGCAGATCACGTTTGGTTACTTCTCAGTACCTTTTCCAAATAATTCGAAAGTGATGATGTGCCGTATTTGGTACCGCGTGAAGCTTCTGCAGTTGGCGTCACTTCGTGGTTGGGCACTTCATCGGGTGTTGCCACGCTTGACAGCTCCACACTTAATGTCACCCTTGGAGTTTCCGCATTTGACATCTCTGCTGGGGCTTCGAGACTCGGTATCGAGCTTGATACGTTAGCGGTTTCCGTCACGCTTGGAGGATCTGAAGTAGCCGTCACAGGCAAGACTTGCTCAACTGGCATCACCTCTTTGCTTGGAATTTCCTCAACCGATTCGAGCTCGAAGCTTGGCGAGGTAGACTCGGATGATTCTTGCTCAATTGATGTCACTTCACAGCTTATCATCAAGCTTACAGACTCAGTAGTTGGCATCACACTTTGAACTTCCTCTCTCTCTGTTGCACTTAGAGCT
>JAADVN010000939.1:0-11998 GCA_023335535.1 Globisporangium spinosum | reverse complement strand
GAGGTATATCACGTGGGAGAACGGTCAGAGGATAGTGATTACTCCACTGATTGTTGCCGCGAGCTGCGCGTCGCTGGAACTCGTGAAGTTCCTGTGCGAGAATGGAGCAGAGGTTGAGGCCACAACTGACCGAAACGAGAGCCCGCTGTATGTCGCCGCCCTCTCCGGTCGCGTGAGCGTGGTCAAGTACTTGACAGAGGAGCATCAAGCAAATTTCGAGCGTGCGGATACCGTTCATGGCTTCACCCCAGTCGAAGTACCCTCGTGCATGTCCGCCTACGATGTCGAGCACTATCTGCTGGCAAGTGGAGCGGCGCCACCAAAGCGAAAAAGCTGCATCGACTTCGACCTCACCGATCCGTTTAACGTCATCGACAGAAGAGGTGGTCTCGAGTGGTCCCAACAAATTGAAGACGACACATCGTTTTTGGCGCGTCGACGAGCGTTCGAGCTTCTGGCGGAGAATACCTTGGGCGTCCCTCTCGGGTTGTTGTATCTCGATCCATTATAATTCAAGCTCGTGCGAATTTACTCTACCCTGTTTGTTTGCTATAACAACATGCCAGCGCCTTGAACTCTATCGAAGACCTTTTCTACTTATGCCGATGCCACAATCGAGAGCATCAAGAGTGAGATTACTGTAAAAATAGCAAAGATATTTGCGACGAGGTGCGGAAGTACTAGGTTTGCCTCTTACCAAGGGTGGATCTCGTCGTCACTGTGTCTGAGGGCGTGCTTCGCCACTAGTTGTAGTAGAACTCGGAAGATCCTCTCATGTTGTGTGGGCGGAAGCCTCTGCATCTTCGTGTGTGCACCATACCATATCGTTACTTGGCGCTGTTTGACTCTGACTCCTTTACAGTCATACGAATTTGGGTATGGCCAAAAACCACAAGGATGGAAACCAAACTATCTAAGTTAAGTCCGCACGCCACAGTAGCGCACTTATCTTAGAAAGCACATTCGTACTTTATCGCCCATACACCGTGCCCCCTCTTAATGCTCACTCGCAGCATTCCCAAACAGAAATCCAAATAGCTCTCAAGATGGCGAGTCGCCATGCTCATGCAGACGTGGACATGGAGTCGCCGCCGCCACCAACGCATGCTGAGTCTTCCTTCAGTATCACTGCCAGCAGCAGCAGCGTACTGCTAAGCGCCGTCGCCATCGGTGACCTCAAGGCGCTCGCCACGCGCTCTTCCAGCGCCAAGAACGACGATGAGAACGCGGTCACGGAGCTGCTGCTGCTGACGCCGTTCCTCCCGTTGCTCGCGCGCCTCGATCACGCTCGCAGCAGTACTGCGTCGGCTGGTAATAGCAATGGTGGCCGCTCGCCGACCACGCAGAGCCACGCGATCTCGTCGCTGCTGGTCCAGTACGAGCAGGTGAACGCGTTGCGCGAGTACGCGCAGGTCTTCCAGCGTTTGCTGCCGTCGGACATCGAGCACTTTGTGCACCAGCAACTGCGTCAAGCTCAGCAACAGAAACAGCAGCAGAGCGAAGGCGCGGGAGACACGGTGCCAGCAGTGCCAGCAAGTAATACGCCAATATACCGCAAGTTTGAGAATGGCGACGCCCGAGAGCGCACGTGCCTCGTGCTCGCTGAGGTGTATACGCAGAGCTTCCAGACACAACCGAGTCGCGCGACCCGCGAGAGCGAACTCTTCTCGAACGCCATCTACAAGGACGAGCTCGCTGCGATTCTCGTGAACACGCTTGCGAGCGGTGCGCTGCAGGTCGTAGACAGCGGGGTCTCGCCGTTCAGCTTGAGTTCAGTCGTGCGCTTCTGCTTGAACATCCCGCTCGGCGTTGAGCTCATCGAGAGTCTTGTGCGGAACGACCCGTCGCTTGTGGACCAAGTGGTGGATGTGGTGATTGCGAGCCTGTCGACCATTTCTGAGAGTGCCGAGTCCAGCGCGTCGGCTTTCCCGTTGGAGTTCCTTCACGCGCAGGACACGTGCGCCGCGCTCGGGAATCTGGCACCGACGTACGCGGAGGTGATTCGCACAAAGCTCAGCGACTGCGGCTCGCTGTGGAGTATCGCGATCGCGTTCCATTTGACTGCGAATGTGGCTGCGCTCCAGAGCGACATTGCGATCTATCTGTTCCAGATGATGAAGAACGAAGCCAAGGTTGGCGCAGCGTCCGGACCGACAGCTCCGGTCTCTGCATTCTCTTCGTACCTCAGCATTGCTCTCGCTGACAACTCCGAAACCCAGCAGCAACCTCAGGAAGAGTCAGCTCTCCAGCAATCTGCGACCCAGAACCTGGCTGCCATTCGCCAACACCTGTACGAGAGCCTGAACCAAGCTGGGACGCCCTACGATATTGTCGCAGTCTTGAACGTGTACATCGGACTGCTCGTGCAGACAAACTTCCACCCGTCCGACCACGAGACGATGCAGCTTCTCCGCTGGTTTGACAAAGCCGCGAAAGAAGACCAACACCCATCCAAGAAGCTGCTCAGCAGCCGCGTCGTCAGTCTCGCGTACGTGCTCGTGGTGCTGCTGTGTTACCCACTCGCACCATCGCTCAACAAGATCCCGAGCCAGCGCGAAGACTCGACGAAGATGATCCTCGCGCTCTCGCAGCAGTGTATCTTCTCGCTGTACAACACGAAGGCGTCCTGTCCGCTGTTCATTATCACGGCGGTGCTTCTCTACACGAAGTCGCCGTCGCTGCTGCCGTTCCTCGCATCGGTGATTGGCAATGACGGCTTGTCCGTGCAAGCGCTCCGCGTGGACTTTCTGCACGTGTTTGGCGATGTCGTGCTCAAGCCGATCCTCACGGAGAACATCATGGCGCGAGAGGTGCTCACATTCGCACCTGCGATGGACTTTGATGCGTTTGACGGTGAGATCCTGAACGAGATGACGCTTCGCGGGATCTACGGGCTGCTCAGTGAGAAATCGTTCCTGCGCCACCAGCACGGCCGTGCGCTCGAAGAATGGATCGTGACCCAGCTGGAACAGGCGGTGCTGCCATTGCACCCGCTCATGCTCAATCTGCTGCTGGAGTGGATCGAGAACTACGTCGTGGCGTTCGAGTACCCGATTTCGCAAAAGCCCGTGCTCCAGCTCTCGATCATCCCGCTGCGCATCACGACTTTGAACAAGTGGCTGAATGCTCCGTGTCTGGCACAGCGCTACCAACCATCTACTGCTGGTAGTACTGTAGATGGAGAAGGCACTTCGGATACAGCGAGAGCCTGGGCCAAGGGCGTGCTCGCGCTCACGTATGGGTTGCAGTTCAACCAGCGTGTTCGTCACGCGATGATGGTGGCCGGAAGCAAAATCAGTGCTCTCTCAACCGACGCGTACCCTCCCAGCGGCGATGTGTGTCTCTTCTACGAGCTGAATGAGTTCCCATTGCGCAACATCTTACGGGAAGTGATGGCGAGCGGCGGTGAGGGTCAGGCTTTCGAGTTCGTTGCGCCAACGTTGCTGCGGCTCTTGGTTGAGGAGTATCCTCACCGTGTGGGGCCGATCACGTTGTCTCCTGCGCTAGCCGATCAGAGCGAGTTGGACCGGTGCTGGTTCCGAAAGCGCGAGCAGTTGTTGAGCTTAGTTCAGGACAACTTGAGCTCAGGACAGTCATTGAGCGCTGATTCGTGCATGGCGCTCAAGTTGTTCGTGTCAGAGCTGGAGATTGCACCAGCCAGCACCCTTGTGCGAGAATTCGAGATGATCGTGGACCAGATCCTGCCGTCGATTCTGGTCTCACGTAAGACTCTCCTCTCGCAGCATCAGGAAGATGCCTCAGCGTATGGCGAAATTGTGTTTGGGCAGCTCTCGCAGTTGTACGAAACCCGAGTGATGCACGAGCACCTGCAGCGCAGTAGTCTAAAGATGAAGCTGATCCACTCGATTTGCTTCCCAGAGCTGGTTTTCAAGCACTACCAGCAACGCCAGCAGCATGGAGATAGGTCGATCTCGCGCTCAGCGGCGTTGAACCACTTGGTCGCGTACAGTCAGGTGGTCGAAGAGCCATTCCGGTTGCTCAGTGATGCGCATGACTCGGTTTTCCAGTCTCCAGCGCTTTTGCGGATCTTGCTGCTGCTCGTGCGCGACTTCCGCGACGCCGCGAACGTGCATTTGAAGAATCAGGATCCAGCGCTAGTGTCGCGCAAACAGTTGCTTCAAGGCGCTGCGCCAGTTGCTGCAGGCGAGTCTTCCACTCCGTCGCTGGTGACCAAGACTGCGAGTATCCTGCACCACATGCTGGTCCAGGAGTGTCTGATTGTGCATGCGCTGCTCAACAAAATCACAGTATCGAAGGGAGAGGGTGGCTCTACTGTCCCGCAGAGCCAAGAGGACGTCCAGCGCGAGTGCAATCGCCTGCTGTGCGATACTTTGGACGAGTTCCTGTGCGATGAGCAGAGCTCCGCGCTGCTGCCGCAAAAGCTCATCACGGCAGTCCACCAGCAGGGCTACGACAGTGCGCTGATTCCGATCCTGATTGAGCACGTGCCGTCTATGCGATCGCTGTGGGATCACTGGATGTTCCAGGCATCAGCTCAGTCCAGCAGTACTCCTGCCCAAGGCTCTTCTTCTTCGTCTTCCTCGCGCTCTTCCACCCAGACTCAGGGCAAGATTCTGAACGAGTTCGTTGCAACTGACGTCTCTGAAAAGGATTTGACCAAGTGGCGATTCCGCCTGCAGGTTTTCTTTGCGCTGTGCAGGAAGTATATCGTGCCGAGTCAGGCGCCAGTCGTGCTACAGACGCTCAAAGTCTTGCTGAATAAGCTCCGAGGCGTGATGATGACTGCGATCTCCTCTTCGTCCGGCGGTGTACCAGGTGGTGCGTCGGACAACGAAGAGATGCGAAAGCACGCCGCGTTCCTGGAGGAGATTCTGCCAACAGCTGTCGCAGCGTGTGCGCAGCATCCAGAACTGAGCGCCGAGCTGGTCCAGTTCTTGCTGAAGCTGCAGAAACAGAGCGGCAGCGCGTCGGCAGGGTCGAGCAGCTCCGCTTTGAATAGTACTACCAGTAGCAGTACCTGGAAGAAGGAGAGTGGCGAGTACAGAGCTGTGAAAGACTTGGACGAGGTTCTGCGAGATGCGTACGCGCTCTTGCTGGAGCAAATTTAATGGAGCTGAAAGATTGAGTTGCATTTTCATTTGGGGATTGTTTCTTTATAAATTGGTTGTCTATGTGAAATTGACAGCATAGTTACTCCAGGATCGTGATGCGGCCTTCGCGCTCCGGGTACGAGATCAGGCGCTTCTTCATCATGAAGTCCGCCACGACGACCGGGATCTTGTCGGCGATCCGGATCACTTCGCCCCGCAGCCACTCGCTGATGCCGTCGCCGCCGCCGCTCACGAACTTGGACGTCGCGACGAGCACCGAGGCGTCCAGGTCGATGTCCTGCCCCTGCTCGTCCTTGAACTCGGAGATTGTCGGCTCCGACGGATTCGTCTGCCTGTCCAGCGTCACGCGAAGCCCCGAAATGTGCGGGTGGGAGCCCGAGAGCTGCGGGTACTTGGCAAAGTGCTGCAGGATCGCGTCTCGAAAGTCGCGTGCCTGGATGCGCACGACCACCGCGGGACGAGGGAACGGCATCTCCTGGCCGAGGATGCCCACTGTCACGGTCGTTCTCGCCGCGTAGGACTTGTCGCCGCGAATGAAGCCGCCGTTGATCAGCCCAAAGTCCGTCGCGAGCTCACTGCGCAGCGCGTCCGCGACGAGGTTGCCCATGTTGCACTCCCCCGAGCGCAGCAGCGACGTCTTTGTGAACAGCGGGAGCGCCAGCGTCGCGAGCACGCGGGCATTTTCTCGCGCGCTCTCTTCGGTCTCCATCGATTTCATGTACTTGTGCACGATCTTCTGGCACTCAGGCTGCGGCGACGTGTGCTGGTTCGCGAGCATCGTCCACTGCGGACAGATCGCGAGCGGTCTCTCCGGGTGCTTCGTGGACTTGGAGATGTGGAACTCGAGCTTCGCGAGCCAAAAAGCGTTTTGCCCCGACTTGTGAATGAACGTCTTGCCTTCGTATAGCGTGAATGGCTCGTGGTCGTGGCCGCCGATCATGACATCGATGCCGGGCACTTTGCGCGCCAGGAGCTTGTCTTGCGCGATGCTGAGGTGCGTCAGCGCGATGATAAAGTCCGCGCCTTGGGCCTGCAGCTCCTCGACGCAGCGCTTGGAGGTGCTGAACACGTCTTGGAACAGCACTTCGGGCCCCGGGAACGACAGACTCGGCGTCTCCTGCGTGCAGACGCCAAAGACGCCGAGCTTGAGGCCGTCGCTGAGCTCGATGATCTCCGTGTCGATGACGCGATCAAAGAGCTTCTCCGTGGCCGCCTCGCGCACGTTCGAGCCAAACCACTTGAACTTGGACTCCTGCATGCGCTGCTTCAAGACCTGCGAGCCAAAGTCAAACTCGTGGTTGCCCAGCACCACGTACTCGATGCCCAGGTGGTTCATCAGCTCGATCATGTGTGCGCTGCAAGCCATACAATAGTCAAGAATACGCGTTAGTATAACTACCAGCCATCACCATAGTGAGACGCGCATAACAACACAAATACACACAGCACGTACCCCTTGTGTCGCTCGCCCACCTCGGACCCAGACAGGAAGTCGCCGTTGAGCGTCACCAGCAGCTTCACGTCTTGCGGCAGTGACGCCTTCTCGCGCTCCAGCAGCGTTGCCAGCTCCGCGATGCCTATCACATACAAATCGCGTCAATATTATTTAGCTCTGCAATGGCGCTCCAACTATCGCCACGCAAGAGCTCTTCATACCGCCGCGGCCCTGCTCGTTCGGGTACATGTCGTAGACGTCATTGATCGAGAGCACAACGATCGTGGCGGCGCGGTCGCTCTCGTCCTGCTTCCGGCGCCAGCTGCTGCTCATCGTATCTGCGTTGAACACCATGCTGGCTGCTGTGTTGTAGCGCTTGCTTGCTTGTTTGCCTGCCCTGGGGCGATTGCCTTGAGGACGCCTTGTTGGGCTTCTGGTCGAATCACGAATGCGGATGAATGAAGTGATGACTTCTAACGTGAAACTGTCTTGTCTACTGACAGTGTTTATTTCTGCTATTTATAGCCAATGCATGACGATGGCAACAACTGACTGTGCGACATGATTGGATGAAATTCATATTCTCCCCCAAACCATACAAAACCCAAGTTAAGAGGGGAATCGTTCAAAACCTTATGAAATATGCCGGGCCGTGATTGGTTGAATTGCGTCTAATCAAAATGATTCAAATTGAATTGCTTTGATTGGATGAAAAATACTAATACCGATATGAGACCGGTATTTTAGAGAGTAATCACAAGTAGTAAGTGATGGTTTTGGAAATCATGAATGAAGGTCAGCTGACATATCTCATGATGGGGACCTTCAGATCTCCTCAGTCGAATAGTGTCTATGTGCATATCCTTTTTGGGAGTTTCCCATCTACACGCATATCGCAACCCTGCAACTGCATAGTCGACACTTTGACCACGTCCCCTTCCTATTCGCCTCCGAAGAACCCGACGCGGCAAAATGATTTCGGTCGAGAAAGAGCGCGAGTTCCTGCACTCTGGCGATCAAAGTAGACGAAGAGCTGACTGCGACACGACTGTGTCTCGGAGAGGGAGCATCAACAACTTTCGCCAGTTGGTACACGTTGTCTGCGACGCGTTGGCCACAGCTTTGGTCATGAACTGGAAGCCCAAAGGAGGCGTGAAGCACCAGCTCGACATTTACATAACTGTGTCACCATTCTATCGATCGGGGTTCTTTTCATGAGTTTAGAGCACACTATCTCAAGTGAACTCGTGTCTACCGTCTACCGGACATCCCCCGCACTGCCACTTGCTCGTTAACACGAGTGACATGCTAGTTGCTCTTTTGCTTGTCTGCTGAATTCAACTTGGTCCAGCTATTGAGCAGCAACGGAACGAGAGATATCTCTATCTTAGTCTTCAGAACATCTGAGGAATGCCTTGACGGTAGAAATCTGAGCATTCTTGCGAATACATCCACTCCGTCCTACTTGTTTTCGCAACTCCGCTTTTTCACCAGAAATACTAATCAAAGAAGTCGTCGTAGAGCCCTTGGCGCTCCCAGTATGGGACGCTATCAGCGTATTCAGCTCTTAGTTTAGTTTTCTCTTTATCCGCCAGCTCCGGCAGTTCGAGGAAAGTTTCGAGCGATATCATTTCTCTCTGTGGCGAGTCTGCACCGTGCTCGAGCAGGCACTGCACCACGTTGGCGTGGCCTTGGCGCTTGGCGATTTCGGTTGAAGTGAACGGGAAGGCGCTGGCACAGCTGACATTCGCGTTTTGCTCCTCAACTAGATACTTGACCACCCCGAAGTAACCTTTCTCAGCAGCAAACATGAGCGCACACTCACCGACATTCGTGCGACCTTCAACATCAGCCCCGCTTTCGCAAAGAAGCTCCACAATCGCCAACTGCCCGGTGATTGCTGCGATGATCAGCGATGTGAAGGTCAGCGGCGTCTCTTCGTCATCCAAGACGAACTCGGCATTCACGTTCGCACCGCGGGCGACCAGCATCTTGATCCCTTCGACACGACCGCCACGGAGTATCACATAGCAAAGCGTTTGAGAGGTGTCCTGGAGATCGCGTTTCCGATACGCGCCATGGGTGAGCAGTACCCGAAGCATGGCAGGATGGCTCATGCTGTGATCCAGCGCTGCTCAACCGTCATCCGACAAGGTCGTCAGGTCCGCGCTCCATTCCTCCAAAAGGTACTCTACGATCTCCACATGCCGGTTGAGAACTGCAATTTGAAGCACGGACACGTCTCCGCCACTGAGAAAGTTGATTGCCGCTCCGTGCTCGCAAGGTACTGAACGATCTCGAAATGACCTCCCAAAGCAGCTCGATACAGGGCCGAAGCACCGTCATGTCTCTGGATCGCAGCCCCTCTGGACAGCAAAAACTTCACGATCTCGATGTGGCCGCCCTCGGCTGCGCCGTTCAGTGCCGTGTTGTGGCAGTTACTCTCAAAACTCACATCGTAGTCTGATGGGAGGACACTTAGCAGATAGCGCACAGCGTCCATTCGCCCTTGGAAAGCAGCGATGTGGAGAGGTGTGAGACCGTGTCGGACGGTTCGGATGTCGAAGTCAACGGGGGATTCCGTGCTGATGCGCTCCAGAAGCTGCAGCACCGGGACGTTGCCGACTTTGGCCATCAGGTGGACGGCCGCGAGGTTGCTCATTGCGATTTCCTCCACAACGCTCGCTCCATCTTGCAGATTCAGGTGGATCACCGTGGGAGGTATTGGCGTGATTTGCTGCGCAACGCTCGCTCCGTCTTGCAGAAGTAGCTCCACTGCTCCCACTAGACCAACTTCGATTGCACTCTTGAGCAGCTGCAATCGTGAGACTTTCTCCACGCCTTCTAATACTTTGTAGGACAGCAGCAGCTCGAAGATTTCCATTTGCTTGCCTTTGATAGCCATTGCGAGACAGTCGGAGGCTTGTTTACGAGCGAACTCGCCTTCACTCAGGACGTACCGGACGATCCCGACTTGCCTGTCTTGCACAGCGGGCTTCAAGCAGTCGGTCATCTCGCCGAGTCTGTCGAGCTTCCCGATCTTATGCTCCACGAGGTACTCGAAAATGCGCAGCTGCCCCGCACCCGCTGCCACAGACCGAACGTTCTCCCCGCTCCACAGCTTGCAGTTCGCGTCTGCATCCGCCAACAGGAGGTACTTCATGACCTGGAAGTGGCCGCTCGCTGCTGCCACATGCAAAGACGTCATGCTGTGGTAGTCTGCGGCTCCCAGGTCGGCTCCGAGCTCGACCAGCCATTTCACGATCTCCAGGAACCCGCAGCTCGCTGCGAAGTACAGTGGCGACACACACTTTGCCATCACACTCACGCGGACGCTATTGTTCGCTTGGGCACCTCGACGCACCAGGTACTTGGCGATCTCAATGTGGCCCAGCGCGCACGCGAGCGCCAGCGGCGGCGGCAGTCCGTGCGGACCTGGGAGTTCCAGATCGAGACCGCCGCTCTCCATCAGATACTGCACCATCGTGAGACTGTTTCGCTCGATCGCGCACTGGAAAACTCCCAGCTGGGGCGCTTCGTCGCTGTCGAAGGCGTTCAGGAAGACCTGGTACGTGTTCAGGAGCTTGGAGCTCTTCGCAGCGTCAGCGCCGTCCCTCTCGAGTTCCTGGATGAGCTCCGCGAGGATCCGCTGCACGACGCTCGCGTCAGGAGGAGCGTGAGACTGTGCTAGTGCAGCAGCCTCTTGGGCTGTGGGTGGTCCTGCTGCTGATGTCTTGCCGTTGTCGCGCCGAGGCTTCTTGCGCGCGCTCGTCTTTCTGGTTGTCTCGACTGCTGCAGTCTGCCATTTGGTTCTTTTTTTTCGCAATTGGTTGCATTCTGGTAAGAGCAAGTCGACAAAAGCCATTTATCAGCAGCCCCTGTTGGCCATTACAGTGGTAGTGCTGTAGACACTTCGTTTATACGAGCTTGTATAAACCAACCTGTCTGGCATCGGTTGTAATAGCATGCGCACTTTTGGAATCCGAAACCGAAGCAATCCGATCTGAGCGGAGATTGGTTTCGTTCTGCTTTGATTTTCTTCCAGGCTGAAAAAGACGCGAATGATGATGGCACGAGAGCGTGAAAACGACGGCGGTGAGGGCGGGGGCTGCGAGTACGCGAGCACAAGAAGAAGCGCGTCGAAGAGGAATCGCGCGTCAGCAGCAGTAGCTGCTGCTACTGTCTCACATGGGTCTTTGGACGCAGTCACTCCCCCCTCCCTCCCGCTCTCTGATTGTGTTGTGTTGCTGGCGGTTGCGACAGGGAGAACGAGATCACTGCCACGGTGATCAAGGACCTGCAAGCGCGCGAACATGATCCGATGAGACTTTCTGCGTTAACGGACGAATACGGTACGCTGTTGAACCCCGGCACTTTGAAGGAGGCGACATCTCTAGATGACCTCATTGCTGCAGTGGAGCTGGGGAATCTGGAATTTGCCGCTCGCGCGCTACCTCGTTGAGAAAGGCATTCCGCTGGACGTGCATGGCGAAGGCAAAGACAAAGGGCGTTCCGCACTCGCTGCTGCGTGTGGCGGAGATCATTTGGAGATCACCAAGCACCTGTTTGGCCAAGGCGCGCACCTCAACCGAGCTGACGCTGGAGATTACGAGGCGCCGTTGTACCTCGCATTAATGATGGGTCATCTTGAGATCGCGCAATGGCTGGTCGGCAATGGCGCGAACGTCAACGAAGAAGCTGATGGTGTTGGCGATACCGTATTAGTAGCTTGTGCGTTTCGCGGCCGCGTTCGCGCCGTGAAGTTCCTGATTGAGAACGGTACAGATGCCACCATAGTCAGCCGAAGGTCGGGATATGATGTGAGGACAGCAGCTGTGACGGCTAGGCACTTCCATATACTCAAGTACCTCGTGGAAAACGGCATCAGCGAGGATTGCGACGAGGATGGCGAGTCCCCCCGCTCTGAATTGTGCGGTAAACTCCCAGCGAGGCGACACTGTGCGCTACCTCGTCAACCGAGGTGGGCCCCCAGCCGAGCATGCCGCTAGTTATCTTCACGTCGTATTGGTGACGGAGAACGCTGACATAGCCGAGGCGATGATCTTGAACGGAGCAGACGTGAATAGTGGATATGGATTTGGAAAAGTTCCGCTGTATAGTGCAGTGGAGGCTCAGATGCTCGGTGTGGTCGAGCCTCTGCTGTCCAGAGGAGCTGATTTCAGGGCGAATGCACATGCAGTCACAGTGCTCACCCATCTCCACCTCATGGCTCGTCTCGGACAACTCGGCACGCTGGAGGCAGTGTAGCGCATCGCAGGCGATGGAGTCGGACTCGCCACTATCGAGGTGCCAGGTGTCACACTCCTAAGTGTCGCTGCCAAGTATGGGCATGCGGATGTGGCGCAGTTTTTGCTGAACTCAACTCGGACCGGGGTGAGCGCGAATGAAATGGGGGGACACCTTTACAACGCTCTCCGATGTGCAGCTGAAGGCGGCCACATTGACGTTC
>JAADVN010000938.1:0-12000 GCA_023335535.1 Globisporangium spinosum | reverse complement strand
CGACCGGCCAGTCCTTGCGCACCTGCAGCGGCGCGTTGTTGCTCTCAAACACGACCGCGGTCTGCGTCTTCGGGATCGTGTACGACGTCTGCGACTTGACGGAGAAGTGGCGCGACGAGCACGCCGGGCAGCGACAGAGCGGCGGGTGGCCACATGAGCCGCAGCGACAGATACCTGAGTGAGCGGACGTCACGCCGAAGCTCTTGGTAGCAGTCTGCATCAGACGCTTGGACGGCTGGCGGAGACAGGAGATGGCGCGCAACATGATTGTTTAGAGACTGCGAAGAGGTGAAGGGTCTTGGAAGGCTGCTGTTGTTGCAGTTGCTGGCAGATTGAAGAGTGAGAGACCTGGGGCGCCATGCCAGGCCTCAACACCAGCAGCAGCAGCAGCTCAGCTCACAGCAAGCAGAGCGAAGCAGCTTGTGTTGAGGAGCGCAAGCTCTGGGTGGGCGTGGCGATTCTCCCAGGATATGCTGCCGCCAGGGATCCTCGCGATATTATCAGCCAGGATGGTGAGAGAGGCTCGCTCATGTCCATTGCAGTCTTCAACTCCAGGTGCGCTAGTCGAAATCTCGAAATCCTGAAATCCTCTTGATTTCGCTTCAACTTGTGTTTACGCAAGTTGAAGTTGGTACGCTGTTGCTTGTTTTCGCACAACTTGTCATGTCAAACAAGTGGGTGTACTTAATTTCACTGTGCAGAATACAGAGCAGAAGGAATTGGAAAGGGGGTAGCTCAACTCCTTCTGATGGTCGCATGAACTGCGTGTCATCCTGATCTTCAACCAAGAGCTTCAATCATCAACGATCCGTAAAACAAAAATCGAGAGCTCGATTTTTATGATAAACGGTTCCCTTTGATACGTACGCCAACAAAGGCGCAAAGGTAGTTGTGGCCTCTTCACGAGGACCTTTGGCTGCGCATACTGCTTCCTTCCGGTCCTGCAACCTGGAGTGGTGGTTTATAATTCGGCTCAAACATGAACATCGAGCGGTAGGTTCGTTCCCTTCCAAATTCTCGACACACTGCAACTTCCCAACTTGTACCATTTTTTTTCAAATTGATATACTGTAAGAGAGTATACTCCCTCCTCCACTTGAAACTGGTTTCGGTGGGTGCTCCAGCGCTAAGCGAACGCTGCGAATTACGGCGTGCGTAAGATCCTGTTACTCACGCACTGTTAGCAAGTCACACCCACGAGCCCCTTTGGGATGCGGAGCCAGCTTCTCGCTCAATGTCATGCGGCAAGATCAAGTATTCTCGCTCAGCACGTCATTTTTGTTGGGGAGGATGATGCACTGCGTTTCGCGTGTTTTCTGTCGTGAAGTACAGTACCATATTGGATGTGTACCCATTTGCAAAGTGAAAGTGTATCCATTTGCTCACGTTGAATAAATGGCTTCTTAATCAATAACCCCCCTCTAATGACTCCTGATGGACTATCATCGTCATCATCGCTGTCGTCGTCTTAACCACACAATGTCATGCATGGTATGAGGGAGGTCCCCTAAAGATCGCTGACTAGAGCAAGCAAGCGAGATGGCTTGAGCCTCCAAGCCAAAATCAAACCTCTCCAGATTCCAGATCCCAAGTGAATCAGCTACAAGCCACCACCATGCGGATGTCCTCCCAATCTTCTCCTGATGCGTGCTAGCAGGTTCCTGAGCGTGTTCGGGACAAAGATAACCACCGATTTTGCATCTCTATCGCGTCGTGGAGAGAGCTACGAATGTCATAAGCTTGGATGCCAACGACTTGTATGCCCCACACCTGCTCCGTGATCGCGATGGTCTTGGGTACGATCTTGCATAGGTGTGCGCTGCTCGGCTACAACGTCATGAGTGACTGCCTGCGGATAGTCGACGACATCAACAGCTCGGATACATATATCGTTCGTTGGCAAATTGCTGCCAATCCTGATGAGGCATTGTGGGACAACTGCTGGTATGAGGACTTTGAGGGCTCTTGAAACATCAGCGACGACGACCAATCGGCCGACAACATAGACCGGAACCTCAACCTCGCGCCTTCCTGTTCTGGTCTCATTACACTGCAGTAGGGCGTAGATATGGGCTGGTAGACCGGGCGCGAGATGAAATTCCAATCGAACCAGATTCGAATCTCCGCTGCACTGGATTTGACTAGGCGTAGTGTCGAGTTCGCGGTGCTTGGCATAGTATCGCGCGGTGCCAGTAGCCAATTCCGTTGGTTCGCATTGGGACGCGGGGTCTTCCTGCGTATGGAAAAAAGTTGGCGCTCTATGCTTGCACTTTGGTGATTTATTTTTTTCCTTGTCAGTTTGCACACTTGTGGTACCAGTATATAAACGCAGGCGCGACCCTCACGAACCAATCCTGCGTGCTGCTTGTTTGCGCATTGACCATAGTTGAAAAGCTCAGCAGATCCTCTTGTCGCTGTCTGCTGGGAACACGAAGAGCTCCTCGTCTGTGTGGGCAGCTACGAGAGCATGAGCATGAGCGTTGCCATTCTTCTCTGTCGTTACGGCCGATTGATTACCAGCGGCGGGTGCGCGCGCGGTCTGGCATGTCCCACTCGAACGGACGACCTGGCACTGGCGGGATGTTCTTGGACTCGTAGTCCTTGATGATCTCCTCGTCGTGGCCCTCCCACGCGAAGCGCACGTTGTGCGTCGCCGTGTGCTGGAGGATCAGGTTGTCACGAGCCTCTGCGAAGAACAGTCGCATTACATTCACAATACACATGGTCAACTATGGGTCACGAAGCTCTGCACGAAGCCCTGAGGTTGCATCGACAAGTTGAAAAGTTCATCATACCGTGGGTGGTGCTCATGGCGGAGCGGGTTCCCGTTGGGTCGTAGGCAAGGACGGCAGGGTTCTACATGACAAAGCACAGTCAGCAATCGATCGACCCTATAACAGCCAGCAGATTGTCAATGATCCCCACGCGCTTACCTTGTTGCCAGGGGAGCCGCGCTTGACGTCCTTCGGCAGCTCAGCGCGCTTCTCGACGGCGATCGACGGGTGCACGCCGACCTCGAGCGGCACGGCCATGCGGCGGATGTCGCGCGTGTAGTACTGCGTGTTGTAGATGTTCTCCTTCTTCTCGGTCGACGGCACGTGCGCTGGCGGCTGGCTGGAAGGCGCCGGGTAGCGGTACTTCTGGTCGCCCGATGGCGCCTGGTTCGCCTGGCTCGAGCCTGAAGCCTCGATGAACACGAAGATTTCACGGAGCTATTCATAGCAATCATGGACAACAACAACAGCCACAACAGCAATGTCAGAGAAACTGCCAATAGGCATGCACAGGAAGCCGTCATTGCACGCACAGCCAGTGCCGCACGCGTAGTGTGTTCGCTTCGTCCAGCTGCCATCACCGCTATCGCTACACAGCGAACGAGCGGCTCTCGTATTCATGAGCGCACGCGTGCTCACTCATGCGACCACTTTGCCGCTCGCCTGCTATTGAACCAGCGAGCGCCGCGCGACGTATGGCACACCAATCGACGCGTCTTTGAGCGCTCTGTCTGCGCATGTGCACGAGGGCGTACCTTCTGGCGCTGCTGCGGCGTCAGGAGGTCCGCGAACTTGAACGGCTTGAACGGCGTGAACTTGCTCATCTTGGTCGCTTTTGGGCTTCTGCTTCTGCTTTCGCAGCCCTTCCTTTGCTTTGCGATAGATAGACCCCCAGAACCGAACCGAGCGGCTCTGGCCCGCTCCCTTTCGCCAGTAAACTACGTCCAAGCCGTAGCAAAATAAGTAATCGTCCAGTTATATTACACATCAAAATTAATGACCCCCACCTGTTAATCTAACACTAGGGCTACCAAGCAGAATATATCTTAATCAGTATATAACGCTGTAAAGTACTTGATCACTTTTGAGAGGGAGTCCAAATTGGCTGAAAGAGTCTAGTATTAAGGGGGTAACTTAGGCGTCAATGCGGCGCTGGTCGAACCACACCCCGTACGGGAACTCGGACGCCGCGCGTGGCTCCAGCACGTCCGGCGGTCCGACATTCGCGATGATGCTGGCCACGACCTCTGCGCTCATCACGTACTGCTCCGCTAGCTTCGCGCTCGTCCATGTCGCCGGGTTCTCGTAGCGCAGCCGCAGCAGCTCACGCAGCTCGCGGTTCGTGAGCCGTCCGGGGATCTTCTCCACCACCTCGCCGCCAAAGCCCGTGGAGGAAGCGGACGTGCGGTCCTGCGGCATCGTCACAGGCGCGTTCGAGCGCGCACGGTACGAGCTGGCAGTGTCTCTGAATGCGGCGTCGTTTTGCTGTAGGTGGAGGGTGACACATAACGCAATAATAATAAGGCAGTTAATCAGCACAGCCACACACATTACACACAATCAGCATCAAGCCACACAGACAGACACACCTCCAGGAAGTCGACCTTCTCGTAGTCCTCGAAGCGCTTGATGTCGTCCAGTAACGCCAGATTCATCTCCTGCAGCTCCACGGGCTTCTGCGGCGCATTCGGGTTGCGCATGAGGCTCGCGCCGTTCAGGTCGCGCGTGCTCGTGTCCAGGTGCGACACCACGATCGCCTCACGCGACAGGTCCGTGCGCATCACGCGGCGCGCGCTCGACTGCTGTGCGACAGTAGCACCAGTCGCTCGCGGTGCAGCAGCTGCTGTGGAGGTGCTCGTGGCCTTCGCCGCCGCCTTCTTCGCGACCTCTTTGCTTGTTGCGCCGCCCATTTTGATGTTGATGAGCTTTTTGTGAATTTGCTGATTGTGGTGAATGTGATAGAAGGAACTCTTTTGGCCCATTTTGGTGGTCCAATAAATTGAATTTCTACCAATGAATGCCTCCACATGTTAAATATCATGTTTTCATTGGTAGAAATCAATCCAGGGAAACCAGTCTAATATTGGCAAAGGCGAACCAAACTGGTGCACGAATGATTCCAACAAAACTGTGAACAGCTCTCCTCACTGCTGTTGTTCTGGTTGTCTCTGCTGCTGTTGTTGTTGCCTTATTCCGCTCTCTTGCTAACTACTTCTTCACACACGCTATCTATCGCTCGCTCCCGGAAGCATAATCTTACGCGAGGCCACGAACGCGCGCATGTTGTTCTCCTATTTTCCATATTTGTTTGTCTATTTTCTTCATTCTCGTCTCCTATCCTCGTGGAGTGGATCTTGCTCGCACTCGCAACGTGCTTTGGGTTTCTTGCCATCGGCTCGCAATCGAAGGAGAATCTGGTGTTTTGCGTCGTCTGTCAACGCTTGCGTCTTCTTTAATTCTCTTCTCGGCTTCGCCATCTGCTCCTGGTTATTTTGTTTTTCTTCTGATTGCTGTTTCTCTGTGGGTGTGTTTGTGTCTCTGGTTGCTCTATGTTGCTCCTCACTTTTGTTCTCTTTCTTGGATGATCTGTCGTTCACTTCCAAGGGCTGGCTGGATATTGCAAAACACGAAGCAGGTTTTCCATTTCTGCGAGCAGCCCTTTCCACATTCGGTTTGTAGCTCCCCATAAACTCACTCGCTCGGCACACGGGGTGATCGTCATTCAGAGAATCACCAACTCTCTGAATCCCCATCTGATTCATCATCCGTTTCGCAGCTTCCATCGTTAAAAAGATCAACAATGGAAGCTTCGCAAAGCTTATGGGTTGATGAATGGGTTTCGGGTGTAGAACTGTGGAGGCTGCTGTAGCGCTTGGCTCACATCAGTATCACTTCGACGCTCCAGGCCACCACCAAAGCCAGGTGGCGGAGGAGGCCGAGACGACGTTCGCGCGCTGGACGAGTCGAGACTGCTGATGCTGCGCTGCGACGAACCGAAGAACGCGCTCAAACTCGATTCCTCCTGCTGGTAGAGCGCACTTTCACGCTCGACTGCAGCCAGGTCCATCATCGGTGAGAACTGGTTGCCAGTCCCGCTGCCGCTGCGCAGCCCAAAAGGAGCATTCCCAGGCTTGGGGACAGACGGTGGTTTGCCCAGACCATTGCTGTTGGCACCTAAAGAAGCATCGCTGTTCCCCCAGCCAGCGAGCAATCCTTGTCCAGAAAAGCCGCCAAAGTCACCAAAGCTATGGAAACTCGGGTATCCAAGCGTCGAGCCGATCGAGCCGCCGCCAGTAGTACTGCCACCTCCAAATCCGCTGCCAAACGAGTCGCTAAACGAATTGCGCTTTGGCTCGGGCGTCGACTGTGAGTTTGGCGCACCAAGGCTGAACACTCCTGCAGAAGACAGATCTGCAAACGGGGAGGACACCATACCGCCACCAATCATCGCGTTCGCATCACCGCCAAGTGCGCCACTGCCGTGAGCAGCAGACATTGGGTTCATCGCTGGTGAGGGCTGGAAGACAATCACTTCGTCATCAAAGTCGTCATCGTCGTCAGGCACTTGCTTGGACACACCATTCGTAGTGGTGGTGGTGGCAGGGGTAGTTTTTCGCTCTTCCGACGTAAAGAGGCCGAGATTGAACGTCGGCATCTGTCCGATGCTGGGGCTCTTCTCCTTCGTGCCAGCAACCGCTCGCAAGAACGAATTCGAGATCACAATGCTGCTGTCGCCACCGCCAACAGTTGGTGAAGTCGAGAACGTGCTTTGGTACAAATAAAGCAGCGGGTTGCCTTCGTACTCGTCACAGAGGAACTTGCCAAAGTTGTACAGGTTCCACGCTCGGATACGCAATGCGTCCGCCTCAGGGAGACTTGACGGTGCATTGTTGCCCCCACTGTTCAGTGCAAGCTCGTCGTTCCACTTGGACGTCGCCGCAGCTGACTTTTCCAAAAGCGCAGCAAACGGAGAGCAGCCACGAAGCTCGAGGTTCTCCTTCAGCGACAACTGCTGCACACGCAATGGCTCCTGGAGGTCGTTTCTCAGGTTGACGAGTGGCGAGTAGAGTTCTTTCAACTTGGCGTGGTTCACGAGGCTCGCAAAGCCTTCCAAGAACGCGCTCAGATTGTTCGGGCTGTATCCTTCACCATTGTCTGCTTGTTGACTCAGCGCAGTTTCGAGCATGTCCAGGACTTTCGGATTCAGGCGCAGGAAATCGCAGAACACACTCACAGGTCCGAGAAGGCGCAGGCTATTGAGGCTCTCCGTCGCGCTGTTCGTCTTCTTCGTGAGCTCTTCGAGGAGGTACTCCATCACACTTGTGATCGTCAGTGTCGAGAGTCGAAACGAGTCTTCTTTCGCGCTGGAGCTTCTGCGCATCGAGCGCACAAGGCAAAACACGTTTGTCACCACCACCTTGAGCAGCAACGCATCCCCAATGACACCTGCGCGCAAGAGCGCATTCAAGTCCTTGACCAAGATCGCCTCCATGTCACGCGGGTACACTGGCGCGTTCGCGGACGAAGGTCCATAGCCAGTGCTGCCATTGTTGTTGTTCGCAGCGCGAGTCGCAATGGAGAACAGGATCCCGTGCATTCTCGTGAGACGGTGCAAAAAGCTCTTGAGAAACGCAGATTTGTCCTTGGACGACGACGCGCTAGTCAAAGCGATCGACGTCGGTCCAGCGAGCGGACGCTGGCGGGTACGTTCAAACAACAGCGCCAGGTTTTCCTCGGCCGTTGCGAACGGCTGCGTGATCAGCAAACTTCGACAGTACCGGTACACCGCGACAGTCTCCGCTTCCACGTAGGTGGCGAGCACCGCCAGCTGGTTGTGCGGGTTGCCATTTTCAGGGATGAGTGCCAGTGCCTTGTGGTAGAAGCTCTCGGCTGCGGAAAAGTTCTTCTTCGCCTTCTGGCTGTGCAGCTCTCGGTATCGCGCGAGGTCGCCCAGGAAGATGAAACATCGGTGCAGACTCTGTCGGCAACGCGCGACCATGCTCGCAGTAGGCGACGTCGAAGACTCTTGGCCAGGAGTTGATGTTGATGCTGGTGTTGCATTGCGGCTCCCGCGGTTCGCCAGCAGCCATTTGGTGTACCACTCGCGCAGGTGGTCGTAGAACGCCGAGGACTCATTGAGAAACTGCTGGAACTCCAGCGACACGCGCGCGAAATGCTCTCGGACGTTGCGGTCGCTCGACGACGCGGACGCGTACTTTCGAATGCGGAGACGGAAATCCTCGATGCGCTTGTAGAAACACGGCTTCCAGAGCACCTGCTCGATCTCCTTGGACGCAGCGAACGCAGGACTCACTTGCGTGATCACCTTCGCCTTCTCAATCAGCCTAATGCGCGGAAAACCAAACGACGGCGTTAGATTATCAGTCTGTATACCACGCACCACCACCACCACCATTATCGTCAAGAGCATCATGACACGTACCGGCTCCGGAGCACATTGGCGTCTTGCGCGTTGAGCGGGTTCGAGCGCAGCAGCTCTCGCAGCTGTCTCTCGAGCTCCACGATCTCTCTGCGCATATCCACATACAATGCATTTCCACCATTCGTCAGTCAGTCAACCAATCCAGCTCTTCCCAGCCACACATCTTCAGATCGATTTCAACCCACAACGACACACGTGTTCACGTCTACGCACCGGTACAAGCGCCTGGGATCTGTCGCCATCATGACGGCAAAACACGCTACAGCACGTCCGTCACCACCAGCCAACGCGTTGGAATCCCTGGTGTTCTCGGTCGAGTCGTAGCGTCAAGAGGTCTTTTTGGGTGCTTAATACAGTCGAAACGGTGTTTGGTCACCAACAGTAGTAGAAGAAGAAGAAGAAGAAGAAGAGCAGCAGAAGAGAGAGTGGGCACTCAGCACAGCATACTCCCGTCACTCGCTGACTCACTCACACTCGGATACACGCACACACAGAGGAGGCGGCGCGTGCGTCACTGAGAATACTTAGAGAGAGAGAGAGAGACTTTCCCTCTTGCTCGTTAGTCTCGCTTCTCGTTCGATTCGTTCGCTCGCTTTCCCCTTCAGCCAGCCCCGCCTTTGGTTTTTGTTCCGCCAGCCAAAGCCCCGCGCTTTTTGTTTGTTCAGAGCGGTCCACATTCGACTGTGGGACGATCGTACCATATTTTGTTACACAACTTAACGTGGGACACATGACTTTGTAGTGTGAATACTGTGGCTTACACTATTTTGCGCGTCGTCATCCCAGCACCATCGAGCCACACACACCAGCATTTGTATCAAATTGGCCATGATGAACGCGACGAGAATGCTGCTGGCGAAGCGCTGTACGCTGCAGGCCACAACTATTCGATCCGCCCCTGTTGCGGGACGAGGAGCTGCGCAATGGCAGCGCCGCTTCGTGCAGAGCAACGCGAACCAGACTGCCAAGCCTGCCTCGGACTCGAACGGCGCTGGCGCTGGCGCTGGTGCCGAGGGTGAAGCGCCAAAGTACAAGCCCGGCTGGTTCAGCCGCAACCCGGGCATCACGCTCGGCGGCATCGTGCTCGCCATCGGACTGTATGTCTACCGCGGCACGAAGAACAAGAAGAACTTTGACGCGATCCAGGCGCCGATCGCGGAAGAGGCCGTGATCTCGCCCTACGAAGCCTGGGAGCTGCGCAGCGCAAACGACATCACGTGAGTAGTATGAGCTACGTTATTCAATTGAATGTGCCCGCGCTGTGATGTTAACACAGCGCTATGATTCTTTGTGTGTGCATTCACAGTCCAGAGACGTATGAGTCGGTGCGATCGGGCGTGTTCAAGGCGTTCCCGACGCGCAAGGCGGCGATGGAGCACTTTGACCAGTATCTGGGCTTCAAGTTGGCGGAGGCGTGTCCAAACGGACTGCGCAATGCGGTACGTTAGCACCCTCACATAATATGCATCCAAATCTGTATGCAATACCAAATGACTGGTTGTATCTATTTGTTGTATGGTGACGAATCACAGTACCACCTGGAGCGCGTGCTGCTCAGCCTGAAGCATGACGAAAACAAGAAAATTGACGTCGACGCGCTCATGGTGGCGTTCTCGATGGCGGTCAAGGGACCGGTGGAGGACCGTCTCCAGTGTCTCTTTGATCTTGCGACCGAGTCTTATGGAGACAGCGAAGATGAGGACGAGCCAGAGCGCGAGATCACGCAGCCGCAGTTTGAGCGTTTGCTAGGTATGTCTGCTCTTCTTGCTCCTACACTAGGATTGTCACGACCACTCTGTAACCCATCGAGCTCCTTTGACTTGTATTGTACTCAGAACTGCTGCTCGAGACGTACCAGATCCCGTCGGAGAAGCGCGTGCTCCCGATTGAAGAAGAGAAGATCCCGTTCCAGCAGTACAAGGCTGCGACGCCGCACGAGCTGCTCGAGGCGGACCTGCAGGCTCAGGTGGACGCGAAGAAGATCACGGCTGCGGAGGCGAACGCGCGCACGTCGTACACTTTTGAGGCGTTCTCGCAGATCATGCGCGGCAAGACTGTGTGTCTCTGGGGCGAGTGCTTTGCGAACTCGAAGAAGCGTATGAAGAATTAGCTGCTAGACAGATATAAGAAAGACAATCAGACGTATACCCATACATGTGTGCTTGTTGTTACTGTCCATTTGCTCCTCGCTTTCTTTTTCGTCCTGTTTGTGACCCAGCCGCATGTGGGCGGATACTCTTGACCGATCATGGCACGTTAGCAGCGCGTGCAGTTCCTCGTTTCTGCTCGGTTTTCGTCAGTCGCATGACCGGATGCGCCTCCACTTGGTTCATCTCTTGGAGCACCTAGCGACAAGAAAGGTCAGACATAAATAAGGACATGAGCTTGTTAGTAAATAGAGCCTTGATGGCTTAGCTTAGAGAGACTTTAAACTCACCTTTGCCGCGTTGTAGCGGAGCTGGTGGAACTGGCTCATGGGAACTTGCATGGTCCGCGAGTCTCCTTCCTTTGTCTGTATTCTCATCACCACAAACGGAGGCGCGATGCACCATTGCATGTCGCTGAGTCTCGGTAGCGACAACTTGTTTTTGTATGCTGCATCTTCCAGGGCGTTCCAGCTATGTATCAGACCAGAAATGTGAGTGACCAGTTCAAGCCATATTCATATTGACCCGTCTTGCATACCTAAACCAATTACCAATTAGTCAGTCACGTACTTCTCTCGCAGCGTCTGGAGAAACGATTGCTGAAACTCGGCCGGGATCTTGCGGGCCAGCGCCTGCTGCTGAGCGAGCGAATCCTTTTGCGACGCAGAGTGCTCTTCGCGCTGCGGGGTCTGGTTCTCGGGGAGCAAGAAGTGCATGTGATCGCGAATGATGGTGTCCAGCAGGCGCTTGATCACGAACGCAAAGCTCAGCAGCACTTGCTCGTCCTAATGCGACCAGCCAGCCACCATACCAATAGCACATAATAAATGAATAGTCAAGTCGCACGCAGGCTCTAATGCGTCCGCGCAAGTTCATTGACAGCACATACTACTTTGCTCTCGCAGTGTGCGCTGATAGCGTCATAATCGATCGCGTTCTCCAAGTCCTTTTGAAGGCATTACGCAAATGGTTTGTCAGTACATAAATGGATACACAGGACACCACAATGAAACAAACACGCAACGCACTTGAGCGCAGGAGAGCGCGACCGCAAGGCGCAGGATCGCGCTCTCGTGCTTCTTCGCGAACGCACCGCGCACTGCGTCGCGCAGCAGCTCCGTCCACTCTTGCGCCACCTCAGCAAACTCCATGGCTTCAACCTTGCTTTCTCTCGATTTTGCAATGGCTTGTCAAGATATCCTTCCAGGTTATATTTGTGCCTATTGAACGCTAGGTACGGGACCAACATGTCCCGCACGCTGCAGTAGCATACTCAAATCAAGATATGTGCAATGTACGGGACGGAAATGCCCCGTACACTAGACACATTAAAGCGTTATAATGAGTAAGGACACAACATCAGTCAGCGCACCAACGAATCTGCGTGCAGCGTGAGTGCGAGCTCTTTGTGCGCCTGCAGGTCGTAAAGAGCGTCCACGACAGTTCGTCACCACCGGCGATCAACGTGTCGATCTTTGAAAGCACTGCCGAGGGCGACCTGATGCTCTCGACGAACCCCAAGATGGCGTTCCGCGGTGCCTCGTCCGAGGACGGCGTGTACGCTGGCGGGAATCCGTCCGGTGTGACTACGCAGAAGAGCGGAATGCGATTTCCACCAGGCTGGTACGTGGTGCTG
>JAADVN010000937.1:0-12005 GCA_023335535.1 Globisporangium spinosum | reverse complement strand
GTCAAACGAGCACCTGTCTCCGAGCACCGATGCCAGCTCGGTTACTGTCTTGTTTGCGCAGAGACTTGCCGAGTCCACGTCACGGTGTAATACGAGCTGCTTTAGCACCGAGTCGACCTTGCGCAAGCGCTGCACCTCGTCACAGTAGTGCTTCACATTGCCGCGGAACGCCGCTGCTTTTCTGTCAATACTGCGCCAGGAGTCTGCACGACTCGCTTCTTCAATGTGTACAGTAGTTTCGAGAATGCGTTCACATCTTCTTGGACATCCTGCTGTTGGTTTTTGATCCGTTTCGCGCTGTCGAGGAGTTGGTGGAGGAGCTGGGAGATTTCGTCGCAGATCTTGGATAGCTCAAGTTAGATTCTAGTGGGAGCCTCGGGTTTCGTCGTCACGGCAGCTAGCTCACTGGTGTTCTTTCGCTCATGCAGCGCTGTCACGACCAGCGTGCGGGTCAGATCTACGGACTTTGCAGCTGGCGACTCGGGCTCACCATTACCCACAATTCCAGAAGACACGCCGAGCACTGTCGCGACTAGCTTCTTACTGGCAACCAGCAAATTGGTTTCCTGGACCACAGGCGGAGCTTCAAGCATCGCCGCCGTCAAAGCCAGCTTCCTGGTGTTCTTCAGTACAGGTGGACCTTCGGGCTTCTTCGCCGCGGCAGCTAGCTTGCTGGTGTTCTGCGCCACAGATGAAGCGTCAGCTGTTGGGGCTACCACGGCTGGTTTACTGCAGAACATACCAGAGCTCGGAGCGGTGGAGTTTGGTGCCTTCACCGCTGGCTTACGCGTGTCCGTGGTTACGTTGGTTGGAGCGTCGGGCTCTGACATGGCTGGCTTCTTGCTGTCTTTTCACAGGAATCGAAACAAACCGCTGCGCGGGCTCTTGGTCGGACTTGCAGGAGGGGTCACCGTGCTTGAGGGCGGCTCGAGACTTCCCCCACTCGCTTGTACCGAAGTCGCCACTGCCAGCGAGGACTTCATCAGCAGTATCACCTTGTGCACCGTTGGACATTGCTCGGGGTCCGGGTGGCTCGTTAGTTTAAGTATCTCCCACACTTTGCCGTCGATGAGCTCAGCATCCTGGGTTGGCAGTTCGTGCGCGACCTTGCGCTTCTTGAGCTTGTCGTCGTCGTCGATGTCATAGTGCGGCGACTTCCCCATCAGCGCTTGGTACAGAGTCACCCCGAGCACGTACACATCGGACGCTGGGTAGTTTGCCCTGGAAGCACTCCGGTGCGAGCCACTGGATCGCCTCGGAGACGTCGACACCTGCAGTCGCTTTCTTGGTCGCATGTTTCACTCCCTTTTTCTTCAGCGCGCTCCAGTTGAAGCTGCGGTCAAAGCCTCCCATTTTCGCCTGCCGAGGCGTCGCTCCAGTGACGAGGATGTTGTCGCACTTGAGGTCCCTGTGGACGATGCCCTTTGAGTGTATCGACGCGATTCCATGCGCCGCCTGTAGTAGCAATTCCACGGCGCTGGCGCGCCGGTCATTCTGTTCCTCATGGCGCAGAAACCTGTCCAGCGACCTGCCCTCGCACAGCTCCATCGCCACAAACGGCGTCGCTGACAGGTAGCACACCCGTAGAGCTTGCAGACGCGCTCGTGCGCCGCCGCTTGCCAGATGTCCATCGTGCATAGAAACCGGTGCTTCGCCTGCTCGGACCGCTGGATGTCGAGGTTGAAAACCTCCACAGCCACGCGCATCTCGCCCAAGAAGACACCCGCGTAGATCTTGGCATCGCCTCCGAACCCCAGAGTGTGCGCTTCGTCATATCCAACTTGGGTCTCCGTGATGTGCCACTCTGAAAGGCTGTTGACCTCCTTCTTGACAACCGAGCTCGAGCTGGACTAGAGCTTGTCCTTGAGCACGCCCACCACGAGGCCCTCGTTCGCGTTTGCGATGTGGTTGGTGATCGCGAGGGTTTCTTTCTAGTTCTCCACGTCCGGCATCTCCTTGACCACCTCCAGCGAGTCCACCTGGACCATATAGCGCTTTTTCACGAACCGCAGCAGTGTCTTCTACGAGCGAACAGCTCTGGTTGCGGCTGTCAATCACACACTCCAGAGCAAGCCACTTTTCCTACCTTCTGACGGTCTTCCTGGTCTTCTCGTTCGCCGCATCCATTTCGCTGCGGAACAGGAGCTGCTTCAACGAGATCTTCTTCTTGAACTTGTTCATGACGCTGTCGTACTCTCTCACGTTGCTCTCGAACCTCAAGATCACTCACTGAAGGTCCGCTGAAAGCTCTCCCTGGTTTGATACACGCGTTTTGAGAAGTTTGAGTACGTAGGCAAAGTCTTGCACGTCTTCCTCGATGTTCGCGCGCTGCGTCTTGATCGCCGCGGCGCTCTTCTCCATCCCGCCCAAGATCAGTCCAATCTGAGCAAACAATTTGGCGAGTTCAAAGCCACTGTTCACCAGCAACCCCGAGCCTGGGCACACCATATTCGCGGCAAAGACAGCGGCGCTCTGCACTGCGCCCATCACGGTCGGTTTCTTCGCGAACGCGTCCATGGCTTTCACCACGCTCGCAGCACTCTAGCTGGGCGGGACCAGACAAAGCATGTCCGGCGTTGGGTGGTCTTATTCGATGCGAGGCTGGCTGAATGTGAGGCTGACTGGCTGACTGTGTGCGAGGGAATCCGAAAGTGAGCAAACAGCGTTGAATGAATGGACTCTTGTTTGTGGGGCTAAGCGCTCTTTGAAGGAAAGCCGTTAGTCTGTAGAAGGAAATTGGGCTGGGAGCCGGTGGGGAGTTGCGGGTGCAACCGTTGGCTGGCTTTGCTAAACGATGTTTGTTCAGCAGCTGGAAGCACTCAGTCAACGGCTTTCGTTTTGCTTCGACCTCGGGGAGTTCAACTTGGAAGACGTGAACAGAAATGGGTTTTCATTCACTTCCGTTTCAGTTTAGCTGGTGTACTCTCTGTCAGCAAAAGAGGGGTTTCAGGTTTCTTTTTACAGACAAGTAACTGAGCAAAGAATCATCTAGCATATGTGCTCACCTCGCCTCTTGACTCGCGAAGACTGTGACCTAACTGACCCATCTTTCCAACTGAACATGGTGGTCTGTCTACCTGTGCGCAGCGTCAGCGATTCTCGCTGTCTTAATCGATTCGGTGGTGGGGAACCTCCCAGAGTGGCATATCTGGGAGTACCAAATCGAAGAAGGTCTCTCGAGCAAACCAGTCGCGACCAGCTGATGCAAATGCGCGGATCGACTCGACCGGACTTTCCGCTTGCAGGGCACCAGTAGCTGTGAAAGATGTCCAGTTTTCGGTTTCGGCTGGCCAGAGCGAGGCCGCCAAGTAAGCATTTATCAGCAATGTCAACAACGCCTGGCGAAAGCTGGATCGCCCGAAATCTTTGCAGCGTCCACGGCGCTTGCTTGCTACTTCAAAGTACTTGAAGACAAGACCTTTGGCAGGATACACACCGTTGTGCTCGTTGTTTTGAGCTCGCGCGTTTGAGCTGCTCGCTCGTGCAGCCCAAGGAGTCCTACAACAAGTGCGAGAACTTCTCTGTTTCGAACAATTCCATCTTGAAGTCAAACGTCAGTATCTTTCGAGTACACATTCGATTGGGCTGCGCTGGAGACCCAGGGTCACGAGTCGAAATCGCAGAACCGACCAAGTGGCCAGCGCCTGAGAGAGACCGTCCAGGGTTAGCTGTCCAGTCCGACGTCATCAGATGTGTGCGCGTTTGGGATGGTCATCCACGAAGCGTTGCTGGGGAAATCGCTATATTATCACATCACCGACAACAAGGAGCTCGAGAAATTGAACAAAATCTGTCTGGCAATCACCGACTCGGCTCGTCGTGCTCAGTAACGAAGAAAGGGTCAAACTAACAAGTTGAGCATCCGCGGCTACTCAAGACAAGCATCTGGGCTGTGATCTTACTGCAACTCTGTCGCTTAGCTACAGTAGCTAGCACTTCGCTATATTGTTTTGGTTTGCTTTGATACGGATGGATGGATATTCACGCTCCCGCCCCACCAGAAAGGCCGGTCTCTCGTCGTCTTCGTCCTTCTCCCTGTTCCATGTATCGTACTGACGTCTCTCTCTACTCAAAGAGCTTCTCGCTCGATTTGCCAAACTTGCCGTCAAAGAAGATCTCCGTCGGCGCCAGTCGTGGCGTTGTGTCTGTGCGCTCGGTCCCTGGCTTTGGATACCCGCAGCAGATCACGACCGGCACCGAGTACCGGTCCGGGATGTCGAGCGTGTTCTTGAGTCGCAGCTCGTCAAAGCCCTCCATGGAACACGTCGCGAGCCCGCTCGCCTGCGCGGCGTACAGGAACGTGGCTGCTGCGAACGCCGTCTGCTTGTAGGACCACGCGATAGTCGGCACGTTCGCTGGTACAGCCTGCAGTGGAGAGACCGCCGTCGAGATGAGCGAGCGGATGCCGCCCGCGAGGTGGCCTTCGCCCGAGAACAGGCGCACAAAGTGCGGCAGGTTGTTGATCTCCGCGGCGTTCGCGCCGTTGTCGTACATGAGCTTCTGGATGTGCGGCACGCGGCGGCTGGGTTCTGTGTGTATGTGGGTGTGTACGTGTATGCATACGGCATAGGCGTGGTTATTAATAAAGTAGTTGAAGCGTAATGATCCATCAGAGCATACATGCAAAAGCGCACCTAGGTCAGCGGCAAACACGACGACCACCGGCGCCTCTTTCACTTTGCGGCCGTTGGTCGCGAGCATCGCGTCGGCGAGCTTCTCGCGGTCCATCTGGTCGCGCACGACCACGCACGCGTACGGCTGGGCGTTGAAGCCCGACGGTGCGCGCTAGAATATAGACACAGACAGACAATCGCACATAGTATATGAACACCACGACCATACGCATGTTTGCAAAGAGCAGCATGAGCCGTAGTCATCACCTGCGTCAAGCGCAGCACTTCGGCGAGCGTGGCGTCGGGCACCGGCTTGGACGCAAAGAACCGCACGGTCGAGCGCTCGGAGATCGCCTTGCGCAGCAGCGTCTGCGCGGCCGCCAGCTCCTCATCGTTGTCGTCGTCATTGCCGCCATTGTCAGCGTGTGCAGAAGAGGAAAATGAAGCTGCGCTGAAGCCTCTGGCCGCAGTGCTGGTACTGGAGCGGCGGGCAGTGCGCGCGATGTTCATGCGCATCAACATCGTTCGTCGCTCGTCTTCAATTCGATTCACTGAGAGTCACCAAACACCACAGTTGGGATTCGGGATACTGCTGTATTGGCTGTTGTCGGAAACGAAGAAAATAAAATCGATCGATGCATACAATTACAAAGTCAAACAAAGACTTGTTTGTTTAGTGTTTATTGAATCGAGAGTCGAGAGTTGAATCGCGTTGAGCTGACAAAAATTCAGTTTGGAGTATTTTAGTACGGCATAGCACAGAAATTACTCGCAACCAATGTTAAATTGCTCCAACAAATTCGAACATTCGGGAACCACCAAATCAAAGAGTCGCCCAACCAACTATGCGGATCTTCATAGTACTCCCACTTTGACACCCATCCAAGAACCAGTCGAAAGGCAGAGGCATCATTACCAAATCGAGAGCACCAGGCGCGCACCGACACGAAGCAGAGCGAGCACATACACCACAAACAGCAATGGCGGACCCGAACAAGTGGCTGGGGCTCATGAAATGGAGCATGAAATACTCGGACGGCACAGCCCCGTCCGAGTTCAAGGAGATCACGAAGGAGGACCGTGACTTCCTCGAGAAGGTGCTCAAGGAGGGCGTGATCGACGAGAACGAGCGCATGCGCCAAATCCTGCGCATCCTGCAGGGCGAGCACCCGAACGACGTGTTTGCCAAGGACGATGAGGACGACGACGAAGAGGACGCCGAGCCCAAGAAGCAGCTCGAGGAGGCCACGGAGGAGGAGCTCGCCGACTACAAGGACGCGCTGCTGGACGAGCTGCTAACGCGCGTGGACCAGATCGACAACGCCATGAACTTTGTCAAGATGAAGGGCCTGCCCGTGCTCATCGACGTCATGCAGAAGAACGACCGCGCATCCACGCGCGCGCTCGCCGCCGAAGTCGCGAGTGTCGTCGTGCAGAACAACCCATTCTGCCAAAACGCCGCGGTTGAGTGCGGACTCGTCGAGGTGCTCTGCACGCTCGCGAATGACGAGGATGCGACGTGCCGCGCCAAGTCGTTGCTCGCGATCTCGTGCCTCGTGCGCCACCACGCGGCGGCGGAAGCGCGATTCCTCTCGCAGAGCTGCGACGGACTCACGATCCTCGAGAGCTTCCTCAAGGCGGCGGACGACCTGCGTCTGCAGCGCAAGGCGCTCTTCTTCGTGCGCTACCTGATGCGCAGCTCGAGCGAGACCGCGCAGGCGTTCCTCGTGAACGAGTTCTTCATCCCGACGGCCGCGAGTCTGATCGCGAACGATGACATCGACCTGAGCGAGAGCAGCCTCGAGGCGCTGACCGAGTTTGCGTCGCTGGGTGAGGCATTCACGGCGGCGTGCAAGCAGCCCGAGTATGCACTCGTGGACGCGCTGAGCGACCGCATCGCGCAGATCGAGCAGATGAACGCGGAGGAGAAGGAGTTCCACCTTGAGATCGCCAACTTTGCCAGAAATCTCAAAAATATCCTCAGTGCCTAGACCACTACTAAATAGCACGATCTTATATACAGTAACCTTTTTTTTGCATGATTGAGCTTTCGGTTGTTTGCTATTTGGCCTTTTTAAAGTAGGTGCGCTGCAGTTTCTGCGCGACGTACTGCACGGTCTTGACGGCGCCGGCGGTCGCGATGCCCTTGATGCTCTGCGTGCGGCTGTAGCGGTTCACGATCGACGCGATGGCGCGCTGCACGTGCTTCTTGGTCGCCTTGCGGTCGGTCATCGTCACGTCGAACGACTTGCTCTTCTGCATGCGCTGCAGCACGTTCGCCGGCATGGACTCGAGCAGCGTCTGGTGCACTCGGTGGTCCAGCGTGTTCGCCACGAGCAGACTGCTGTCCGAGAGCGAGCGCGACATGAACGGCGAGTTCTACACACATACAAACAAGAGGTTGGCGTTGGTTAGAGGTCTAGTTGTGAGGTTGCATTATCACTATCGATATTGGCCGATTGGCACTTACCTTGATCTTGTTCGCGTAGAGCTGTTGGAACGCGTCAAAGTTGCCGTCGACGATGTTGCGCACTTTCTTGGGGTTCTCGCCGAACGTCATGCGGAAGTCGCCCAAGTACGAGATGCCCGCAATTCGCTGCACAGCACAAGCATAACAGCCACAGCGACACATAAATAGAGTTCTTAGCATTGTGGCTGTGTGGACTGGATTGGTGGCATTGATCAAAATGCATACGCGTACGTACCATGAACAAGTCCATCTCGGAGAACTTTTCAGGCAGACAGAGTAGCGCGTAGTGGAGCGCGTGGGTCAAGTTCGCCGAGCCTGCGGTGCGGATCTGCTCGTTTGAAGACAGAAAGTGGACCTGTTGGCAAAGCAACGCACATAGCGACAAAATCATGTTAGATCGCTATGTGCAGCACACGTAGTGGACAAGCTACGATAGCACCATGCATGCGTACTGGTTTGTGCATGCGTCCGCTCAGATAGAGCGTCTTCCAGTCGTAGAGGTCGGCGCAGAGCGTCTTGGAGCTCACGACGCCGTACTTGATCAGGCGCGTGCCCAGCACTTTGCTCTGCAGCGGCACCAGCGTGTTGTAGTAGATCCCCGCACCGTAGTTCTCCTGATAAAGCAAGCAGCAAAGCGAGTGACAAACGGCGAGAGCTATTCATTAGACGAGCACAGCCCACCAAACCACAGAGCGTTCACATAGTACATAAAAACATACCTGGAAGTCTGCGACACCCTGTGCGCCCAAGTGCTTTAGAAACGAGTAGTGGTGCCCGTTGCGCGCGAGGTTGGCTTCGTGCCACGCCTTGGGGTCATCCACCGCGAACACGAGGTCGAGCAACGACGTGCTCGCATCATGGTCGCTCTGCGCGAACACGCCCGAGCCGTACGCCATGGAGAACTGCACGGCCGGGAATGTCTCGCGCAGCGCGTGCTCGAGCGCCTGCGCCACGCGCTTCTCGCCAGCCGCCGCTATCATTGATCAGAGGATCGATCGATCGGATGGACCTAGTGTGATTGATGATGGAGTGATGATGATGATGATGAGCATGGAGGCGAGCTTTTGTGCCCAACTGAGGTGGTCCACCTCGCGATCATTTGGTATTGTGCATGATGAAGCATCCAACAACACGTTGTGTTCTCGGTATGTTGGATGCCTTAACTCAATTCACCAAAAGCTCTTTGAAATTGCATAGTTTGTCACATATCGACTCTGGCTACTCCAGCATTAAATTCAAAATGCCCGGAACATTCCCTCTTCAATTACATAGTAGCCCATCCTTTCCCTGTTTTTGTCGATCACTTTCGCGCAGCGCAGCCAAATTTTCAGACGCCATTTCGAATTCAGAGCCAAAGTGCAAGCAAGCAAGAAGGCGAAAGCAGCGCGCGCGAGAGAGAGTCGACCAACATGACGCCCCGCATCTGCCACGTGCGCGCGCCGTCCATTGCGCTTTTAAAGCTGATATTGCTGCTGATATGCTGCTATGTTCTCTGCGCCTTTCGTGACGTTGAAGCCGTGAATGTGGGCGAACCAGAGACGGTGGCGCGTCGACACCTGATTTCCGCGGCAAGTGGGTCCGCTGATATAGGAGATGGTGCAGAGACAACGTGTCCGAACGCCACGATGATCACCACTTCGTCTTCTTCATCTGCGACGGCGCAGATCACAAAAGGCGGTGCGGACTGCAAGAGCGAGGTCGTGAAGAGCGTGACGGTGACGGAGGCCAAGGACACCACGCGCGTGGTGCTGGACGCCCATGGGAAGGGCATTGTCATTGTCAAGAGCGTACCGTCCGACGTGCAGATACTGTGAGTGGCTATGCGTCATATTTTAATGGAGATATGTGTGTGCACGTATGTTGTTACTGACAAATGAGAACCCTGTTTGTCGTTATGCATGTTAACAGCAATCTCAGCAACAACAGTATCGACTCATTGGACGAAGCCTCATTCCCGAGCGCATTACTCTCACTGTAAGTTGTCTTGGTAGCGTTGGCGAGTGCGCGCTGCCTATAGTGGCTATTGACTGTATCGCCCGCCCTCTTTCTCTTTGTCTTTCCTTGATGCATGCAATTTACAGAGACCTGAGCACCAACGCACTCACGACACTCAAAGACGCGTCGTTTCCGTCCAAATTAACGATTTTGTAAGTGAGGCTTGGATCATTTGTTGGCTGGTAGTGTGCAAAAGAGGAAACTGGGGGCTGACACTATTATGCTGCTGTCATGCATCGTTTTGCACCAAACAGAAATGTGTCGAGAAACCCCATCGCGTCCATGAAATCGGCAAAGTTCCCATCGAGTCTGGTGCAATTGTAAGTTCCACACCTTGACCTGTGAATATCGCTGTAACAAGAGCTAATGTGTATGCACGCCGTGCTAATATTGAACTAGGGACCTCACTCGCACGAAGATGACTGCAGTCGAGAACTTCTCATTCCCAGACGCGATCGTGTCGCTCAACTTGTCTGGGAACGCACTCACAAAGATCGCAGGCGTCGCGTTCCCAAACTCCCTGGTGCATCTCAGCATCAACTCGATGGGTCCAGTCTTCTCGAGTGACGTCACTGAAGTAGACACCGCGTCCCTCTTTGAGGAATTCGAAGTGCGGCAATCCGATGCCGACCTGCTCGCCAAGCTCAAGACGTTCGATGTCGCAGCGACGACCAAGCTCGTCTGCTCGGATATGCGTGCGAAGCGCACTTACGTGCGAAACACGATGCTCTGTGTGATCACAGACGAGGTGTTCAATACAAAATATGGCGATATCGACAGCGCGAGCGGTACAAGTGGAGGCAGCGGCTCGTCATCAGGGTCTGCTCTCGTGGGGCTGGATGAGGATCTCGACCAAAAGCGCTCGTGGTTCCTCATCATCGCGGCTGCAACGCTGGGTGGGTTCGTCGTGAGCGTGTTTTGCGTCGCAGTGTGTCGAACGTGGGGGCGTCGGCTCTTGAAGAAGAAGAATCAGCCGCGAGAGTTTGCGATGGGGGATGACACCAAACTGATGAGTCGCAGCACCAGTAAGGACAAAGCTACCGAAGACGACGACAGGGACGAAGGGCGATGGGGCAATGTCGTCTAATGGAAAACACAAGTTGGTGACGAAGAGAGACGACAGGTTAGTACAACTGTAGCAAGTGACAATGCATGTTATGTAAACTAGATTCTGCGCGGGCGAGCATGACGAGTTCATTGCGAATGAGTTTCTGGTGGTGTCCGCCTGAAAAACTCTCTCCATTCCAGCAGAGCAAAGTGGATGTTAGGTCCAGTGGGTTCACACGGTCAACTCGGACTTCAACCAGCCATACTGTACTTCTGCTGCTGCGCGTGAAATTCGTTCTGCTGACGCAGCATACTGCAGATAAAGCATTCACAGGTAGCCAGAATCTTCTGTTGGTGGGTAGTGCTCTCCGCTGGTGAGTTTCTTGAGATGAGATCCCGGTGACGAAGGCAGTGATCACTTTTTAATCTGCTGCGTTTAGAAAGCACCCTGCCTTACGACCACCGCCATGGCGACCAACAGCAGCTCCAGCACCTTCAGCAGCAGCTTCTTGACTGGGAGCTTCCATGAAGATGTGCGCCAGACCGTCGGCTTCTTCACAGTGTGCGCAGTAAACGCCGTGTGCTTTCCAGCGATTCGTGAGCTCGCGGTGGACTTCCTCCAGGACGAAACGGAGGACGTGACGTTTCCAGCACTTGCAGCGACCCCACAGACCACGATGCAACAGCTATACTTCCAAGTTTCCAGTTTCTATGGACGACTCGCGCTGCTGCTGCCACTCGTGTGCGTCTACTTGGTGCGAAGAGTCATGCCAAGCAGCAGACTCCCCATATCGCGACTCGTCGACGCGTTCGTGCTCGTGCTGGCGATCTTCGCGCTCGCGTTCCCCGTGTTTTTGGTTGTACCAAGACAAGCCACACTCCAGCATCTCGATAAATGCGACGTGCGAGACCCGCAGATGACAGCAGCGTTCAGCGTGTTCTACTGCAATGCACGCGCCACGGAGCTCTGCGCGTACAAAAGTGCGAGTCAAAACCAGAGCCATCTCGACAAGCCTGCAAAGGTGTTCAGCAATAGTAATGCGGTGGCGAATGGCTCCCAAGAGCCGATGCTGGACGTGCTTCTCGGCTGTCAACGCACTCTCGTCGCCAACAAAGATGGGGTGTCATTGCTTCAGGCGGCGTTCCTGAAGAGCTCGAACACGAGCGACGCGGTGGACAAGTGGTGTGGACGATCAATCCTGAGCAAGACGACTGGTTCTGGCTCATTTGGCAACGACCTTCACTCGTTGGCAACCTCGAGTTCTCCGGCGAGCATCAACGACGCGAAGCTCGACCTCTTCGTGAGTGTGTGGCGGTCGCAGTTCGTGCTTGATGCCGTTATTTTCGGAATCATCTCGGTGTTTCTATTCGCGTTCTGCTGGAGCTGGCTGCTAGTTCCGACCGCGCACAAGAGAGGCGGTGGGGGCGTAATGCGCTGTCTGGTAGTAAAAGTAGAGATGACGATGAGCTTCGCGAAGCCAAGCACGCGTTTGCAAACGCAACAGCTCGTTCAGACGGACAGAAAGCGAATTAGGAAGACGAACTGAAGTGTATCTAGCTACAAGCAAACCCCTACTGCTATAGTAGGATGGGGTATCACATATCTGACTATTTGCTACACTTCAACCATTTTATATGCGAACTTGGCCCCACAACACGACCTAATGTATTAAATCCTGGGAGATCAGACTGTGGCCGCTCTGTCTACGCTGCATCCACTTTCCCAGTCATGCGCTGCCTCTTTGGCGAAGTTCTTCCCTGGGAACTCAGCGACTTGGCAAGCTTGCGGTCCAGGTGCTCGGTCGCATACTGCAAAGTTGTACGTGGCATCAGTGCAGCGTAGCGCTCTAGAAACACCAGGAGCTTGGCGCGATCATCCC